>CM076580.1:1642765957-1642920886 GCA_034641835.2 Pinus albicaulis
ACGTGAGTTGTTGGCATGAGTGTTCAAGGGACTTCCGGATTCAACTTGCTTCCTTCTCCATACTTGTGTAACTTTCTTCTCTGGCATGGTTCTAGCTTGTGCAGGGGCCCAATTCAAGTTACAATCACGTGCCATATATCCAATGTTATGGCAATTGAAGCACTCTATCTTGTTCATGAATAAGTAATCGTGACTTCTTCTTGAAAAATTTCTTCTAGGAGATTGACGGGACCATTATATTGGTCTTTGTGATATGCCCTACAATATTTTTCCATGTGCCCAAAGTTTGTACAAGAATAGCAATATCCAAGAAATATACATTGGTACTTGGGAGATGAAGAGTTCCTTGAAGTATTTCTGAATTCTTTTTGCCTTATGATTCTTTGATGATATTCATTGCCTTTTGTATTCTTGACATCATCTGAAAGTCTCCTTGGAGTAGGATTTCTTCCATTGTTGTCTTGACTCTTCTCCTTGCCTTTGATGGAACTGGGAGCATCAACAATTCTTCTTGGCTTCCTCACATCCTTATGTTTAGAAACATTATCATTCTTGCTTGAGGATTCACCTACATAGCCAAGCCATGATTTTTCAAGGGGAGATCTTTGATGACTTAGGATGTCATCTAGGGTTTGAGAAATTTTCAAGTTCTTATTTGGCAAGTCAACTTCCTTTTTAAGAGTGACAATTTCTCCTTTCAATTTTTCACAATGTTGATCTTTCATGACTAGTTGCTTCTTCATTTCTTCCATCATCCTTGTTGGTTCGTGTGCTTCGATTTTAAGGGAGATGATACTTGATTTCAATATGAATATTTCTTCATTCTCCTTTGCTACACTGCTCTCCATTTATTCTTTTATTCTTGTAGCTTCACATGTTTCGGCCTTGAGAAGATTGATGTCTGAATTTAGTTTGAAGATTTCTTCATCCTTTTCTTCTAGTTTGCATACCATGGTGTTTCTTTCCTTTTCTTCTTCATCAACTTGTCCGTCTATGAATGCCTAAGTTTCCATCACCTTCTCAGCTCCTTGCACTTGTTTCCTTGCTTCTTCTAGTTGAGATCTAAGAGAGGATACCTCTTCCTTGTATTGACCAATATCTGCTTCAAGATTGTTCAAGATCTTAAGTCTTTGTTCAAGGTGGCTTGATAAATTTTCTTCCCTTTTCTTTGCCTTATCTAATTGATTTGTCATAGATATGACTTCTTCATGATTCTTTCTTTCGATTTTTTGAAATTCCTCCTTAAGTTTGGCGAGCTCCTCGTCTCTTTCTTGTACTTGAAGCCTGACAAATTCAACTTCCTTCCTTGTCTTGTCTTGGTTACCATCTTGCGCTTTCTTCTTAAGTTCCTCATTTTCCTTTTTCAAACTGTTAATCTCTTCCATGGAAGCCATAAGTTTATTCAGGAGATCTTCTTCAAAGTCTTCTTCGTTCTCTTCATCTTCTAGATCTTCTTTAGCCTTCTTGTCATCTCTATTATCTTCAGCTTCCTTGATGGATTCTGGACTTCTTTCGTGTTTTTCCATCATATTCTTGACTAGAGATCATTTTCAATGCTCCTTTTGAGTGAAGATCATGAATTTTTTCCCATATGACTTTTGCTGACGAACATTTTTCAAATTGGCCTTCACAGAATTTGGTAACCCATTCAAAATTTCCTTCCTTGCTCTTGTATTGTACTCCTTGGATTCTTCGTCCATCGTGTCATTAGTAATCACTGATTTCCAAACTTCAATTTCTTGAGTCTTTAAGAAATTACTCATTCTTGCCTCCCATATATCAAAATTTCCATTGAACAATGGAGCCTTCGCAAGTTGAGTGACTTCAATTTCAATGGTTGAGGAAGACACATCTTTAGGAGGATTGGAGACTTTCTTTCTTGGCTTTGCCATTTGTGTTCTAATGATAAACCTTCAAGCTGTTAGGCTTTGAGTGAAGGTACTGGCTCTGAAACCAATTTTTGGAAATACTGAGAGGGGGTTGAATCAATATTTCTTTTCAATTGTTAATTTTACCAGTTATATCACTAATATTTAGAACAAAAAATGAAAAATGATGGAATAGATAATTTTATTAATTTCTTCTTTACAATAAGTAAAGTACAATAATGATATAGGGCACCAAACCTAGATGAAAACTCCAATCTTCAATCTTCCAGGCTCCAACCTATATTTTCCAAGCACCGACTTGGACTTCCAAGGCTCCAACCCTATATCTGGTACAAGCTCCAACCTGATCTTTTGAGGACTCCTATCCTCTAGGGCTCCAACCCTATCTTCCAAGGCACCAACCTTGAGTCTATAAGGCTCCAACCTCCTACTTCATTTCGTTAAGATATATTTGGTTATACTTCATAGCTCCCAATGTCTTCTTCAACGAGCCCTGACAATCTTCAGTTTTCCCATCACTTAGTCTCTACGTCACATCATCAATGAAAAATTTGTTCTTTGCATGAAGGCATCGCCACTACTCTTCATGTTAGCCAAATAAAATCACCAAGGCAACCTCATGATGAATAATACATCATGGTCTTCAATAATGTCTCCAATAAGATTCAATAGGTCTGCACACAATTTCCTTCAACAGTGTCTTGTAATTTGCTCAAGGGTATTCTTCAAGGGCTCCTTTGATTACTCTTGAAGACTGCAAGTATCCTTCAATAATGTTTTGGTGATGTGTGAAAGGCCCAAGCTGTCTTCAATAGTCTATCCAATACATTGTTCAAGATTATTCAATAAGCTGCTACAAGAATGTATAATAAACAGTCTTCAAGATTTCCTCAATTGTCGTCTGAGATATTCTTCAAACCCCGCTCAAGTGATGCTCCAAGACTGCTAATATACCATTGTTCAAGAACTTCTCTACTTCACCAAGCACCTTCAATGTTCTTGTTCACCATCCATCACTTGACTATAAAAAAGCATGTGAGCACTCTTTTAAGTCCCTCACAAATCCAAGCTTAAAGAAAAATTGAGCCTTCGAGACTTCACTGATGTATCAATGATATATCACCACAGTTGTATTACAAGTATATCTCACAAATTTCTAGGGTTATGGTTGTTTATGTATGAGGAGCCTTCCACTATCACAAATATGCTTTCCACATTTAACACAGGTCAGAGGTAGGAAGTCTGACCAATGATGGCACCAGCCAAATGATTGTCCACTAGTCCAAGGTGATATCCTCCCAAAAACACAAGCAGATCTGAGCACTACGTAATGTTACTGTATCTCAGAATTAAGGTCTTCAAGAGGTCCTACAACTTTTCCTTAGGATGCGTAGAAAAATAGAGGTCTGCCCCACATATGAGACATCCAAATAGCGCCAAAACAAGTCCTCTATATCTGCCTCCAAGTTTAGAAGATGCCAGAGAGAGAGTGCCTCAGATCTGCATTGTTCCACAGAGGTTTATGTGCATCATACCCACACTGTTTCAGAGATACATCTGACTCAGACTTGTACTCTATCACAAACTACAGATTCAATGATGATCTAAGGTATGAAAATTATGAATCATTGGACTGTTGCAAGGTCACAAATTCAAAACTTCTATGGCTACAGGATCATAGCCACAGGTTCAATATATTTTCATCACATTCAAGATTTCAACAAGTCCAAGTGTTACGTTTGTAATTTTTAATTTCACACAGATCTATCCACAATATTTCCACGTCCGAGTTCTTCACTGAGTCACCACAGGTCGATGGGAATTTCACTAGTTAATAGAAAAGTAATCCATGAAAGCTGGTTTTGATTTGGAGAAAACACTGCTCCACAAATTCAAACTGTCGCTTTTGATCCAATCCTCGAATTTTTTGAGAAATGGATCTTTGACTATTTTTCTTGCTTTGTCTTCGATGTCTAAATGCAAGAAACCCAAGTCGAATATATATATATACACGTTTTATAGTTATCACCGTCAGACAAATTTGAGCTCGGTCAGAACCGAATGCTCCTTCGAAACAACTTGAACACGTCCACTGAAAGAATGATATTCTAATTTTTCCAAATATGAATTATTTCTTATATTACTGGATTTTTTTTGTTGTTTTCAGACTAATATCGAATTTTGGAGTAGCTGTGAATATATATGTTGGGTGCAGGAATTACAACTAAGAAAACTCCTCAACACTTAATTTGTCAACCTGGGGGATTTGTAAACTTAGAGACGAAGCACAGGCAATGCCAAATATGGTATGAATCTTTCTAATGTAAATCCCTACTTTCTTTAAAGGAAATATTTCATAATCAAATCAAAAGAGAAAAAGGCAACTTGAACCATCAAAAATAATCTAAGACTGGAATAAGGAAGTATGCATTTGCAAGAGAGAATTAAAGATAAAAAACCAGCACTCCCACTAATGGTTATTTAATCTAATGAGTGTGTGTTTTCCTTTAGCAGAGACACTTTAGCACTCTTGTTAGATGGGCCCTTAAACCTTCTTCTTTAGAGATTTCCTTCTTGCATTAATATGTCCTCCACTAGTGTAGGATCAGAGATTTATGTAGAAGGTATAAATAGTGTCTTTACTGAAGGCTTTTTACTTCATGCAAGGGCTCGAACTTTTCAAGGTTCAGAGCACTTAGATCTTGTGGTAAGAAACGGGTTCTTGCACCGGATCAGAGCTTCCTGCACTTAGCATTTAATCCTTAAAATGAGTTTTCAATTATTGCAAGTGCTGTTTTACTGTCGAATCAAATTGCACACATAAAAGTGAATGTTTCTGATCTTAAAAAAATGCAGAAATAAAAACAATAATTTATCCTGTAATAAGCATTTAAAGAAAGAAATAAGATTGCAGAAATTAGACTAAGAAAGCTTGCTGCATCACACCAACGTGCACTGGTGCAGGTTCATTTCTCCTACTTGGACCAGGCAGAAAAAATCGATTAAATAAAATTGCAGGAAAAGGAAATATCACACCAACGTGCACTAGTGTAGGTTTGTTTCTCCTACTTGTACCAGGCGGAGGAAAACAAATCTGAAATCAAGTGCAGGAAAGTAAATTGTAGGGAAATAAAATGTATCTACTTCACACAACAGATCCGTTTTCACTGAGACAGGAATACATGTGCTGAAAGTTAAATCACATTTTGACAATATAAACACAAATACAAAGAAACAAAAAAAGGGGTGAACATGCTGGGTTGGCTGGGCCCTATCCAACCAACGCGTTTCCCTTTTAAGTTAAAACAATGCTCAGTAAATTAGTCAATTCATCAGCTTAAAGGAAGAAACAAAATTTCTGAAACATGAGGCGGAGCTCCCTTTTATTAATTCATTGAGGCGAATACACGCGTTAATACAATGTCCAGCCTAGATTCGGGCGATAAAAAAACAACCTGTTACCACCTATCAAACTTCGCTCTAAAAACTCTACTAAAAAACTCTCCCCTAAGTCCTATTTACATTTTACACTATATAGATCTGTTGGCCAAAGACCAAAACAGATCGTTCAACTGATTACATAACCATTGCAGGTTAGCATTTTTTTGGCCGTATTCGGTCTTGGCTGCCTTTGGATAAATCGTGCTGGCAATGGTGCAAGATTCGATCCTGCACTAAGATCGGCAGTCACGGTAAGCATTCTAACTACCAAATAACCATTGGAGATATCGATAAGTTACAAAAGTGATTTAAAAGTAAAAAATCATGTAAAAAATATTTAATTAATGCTAAATTGAATTAAAACATGAAGAATAAAGGTTTATACGAAATATGTCACCGTGCTTGGACTGGTGCAAGATGAGGGTGCATTAAAGAGGTGAAACAGAGGTAAATGGTTATGATTTAGGAAGGGGAAAATGGTAAAAAGAGAGGAAGTTAGGGGGTTAACATCCTCCCATCCCTAAGCTATTTTGTTTCCTCACACAATTCTTTACCTCTGCAAAAAACCTTCAAAACCTCGAGCATTGCAGCTCAATCTTCCTTTGTCATACTAGCATCAGCCTGCAATGTTTCGGACTTCTTCATTTTTCTTTTCTTCAGTTTATTTGTCACCTTTCTAGGTTGTTTGAAAAAATGCGTAGCTCGGTATTTCCACACTCTAACTTCTCCTTTCTTTTTCTGGATATCCACCGTTAATTATTCTTTATTTTGTTCTTTTTCCTCCTGCGCTTTAGCTACGAGCTACTCTAAGTTCTGCACTTGAAGCTCTAGCTTGAGTATCCGAGTAGCAGGAGCTACCGAGTCTTCTTCCTCTTCTGTCCTGACAGGGGCTGTATCTTCTTCAGGGACCTCAGTATCCCTCGGGGTTTCAGTGAACACTTCTTCCTCTTCTTCTTCGTATTCTCCTTCTTCTTCTTATTCCTCTCCTTCTTCTTCTTCCGGCTTTTCTTCTTCTTGCACTTCTTCCAGTTCTTCTTCTTCTTCTTTCTCTTTCAGTTCTTCTTCTTCTTCTTGCTCTTCTGGTTATTCTTCTTCTTGCACTTCTTCATTCTTTTTCTGGGCCGTTTTAATGAAATTGGCCAACAGAGTGTCATCCTCGACCTCTACAAATTTTTCTACATCCGCAAGGACTGGCAACAAATCATCTTCTTTGGGGGTCTATTCATGTACCGGTGGCATTGGAGGAGTTTCTTCAACAGGTGTACTCGCTGTCTTCTTTTTCTTTGGAGATGGGTCCTGTTCTTCTGTTGATTTCCCGGGTTGTTTCCTTTTTGCACTAGTGCAAGAAGGACTTCCCTTTACACTCGGACCCTTGATTGTGCTGGTGGGGGTCTCTGTCTTCTTTTCGGTAGCTATCTTCTTATGCAGCTGATTTAATAGCACCTCCCAGGTCATACCTTTAATTTCAAACTCCTTCTGAACCAAGATTTTGATTAGGTTGTGGTGATATAATTTCTTGTCGGCCTGGTCTGCCCATGTGCCCTGCACACTCTTAGCCATTTTTTCCAAGCTCTTAAGAAAAAAATAAGTGAAATTGATCCTCCACCAAACGTGCCAGCTGACTTTGAAATGCTGCAACATCCTGAAATGATACGCAAAAGTGAGGCAGTACCTTCCCTCGCAAGTCACAAATTTTTGGAGGATAAAAAGGAGGTCCCACCACTGTCTTAGCAGGGTGCTACGCAGAACTCCTTTCTTCTAGTTTACCTTCATATTCTTATCAATGAAAAAACGCTACCCATGCTTCATCTCGAGCTTCTGATTTTTGAAGTGCTGCTCACTAGTTTTTTGCAAGGCCGTCGCTGTTGCTATCGATTCTTCCGTGAACTTAAATTTCAGGGGCCCATTTTTTACATGGCTGTTTTTAAAACTCTTTAAAAATTGTAGGGCCACTTCACTATTGTGATCATCAAATTTCTGCAAAAACTGAAGAAATCCCGAGTCTCGCAATAGTGCAAGACTATTGTGAAACTCACCAGTCTAATCTACCTCACTGAGAGACGAAGGTTCACATCGAACAGGCGGCATCACTGCTTAACAGTTATGAAAAATCCAAAAATTGCATGCAATACTGGAAAATTTGGCTCTTTATAGATAGGGATCCAACTGTCCACCATCCCTTTTGTCTTATCACCGATCCTTTCCACCAAAATAGCCATGGATGCGCGACATGTTTGAAATCATGTCGGATTGGTACTTGCGGCGGCGTTTCTAACGGCTAGGTGAGGCAGTCATTATAAGTGAAGGACATTTAGGATCATGGTGGAAAGGGTAATTATATCCAACAAATGGTTAAACATTTCCACACTCCTTCATAATTCAAAAAAGAACTTTAGCATTTATTAAAAAATGATCATGATTCTTAACTAAAAACACCTTGTCCTTTAAATAATTTTCTCCTAGTTAATATGATAGTACAAGTACTCCTTAAATAAGTGAAAGGGATTCTTGTAAACTTTCATGATGACCACTTTCCTATGACATATATTTATGAAAAGAACAAATTGTACTCTGCTTCTGTCAAGGTGCATGCTTGCACCGATCTGTTTACACTGCTTACTATGCTGCTCTACTAGTACCATTATGCTTGTATTATTATATAGGACGATATGCTTGCACTAGTGCAAGCTTATTGTCTGAGAAAAGAATAGGGCATTTAAGTAAAATATAGGCTGGACTTCTAACATGGCTTCCTCAACTAATACTGGAAATTTTCTTCGCCCTTTCTTGATGCTTCAGAGCATCTTTTTGCTCTTGTGTATGAGGTCCTGCAATGAATTCATGAGGGAAAAAAGAAGTGGGAAAGGGAAAATTTCAAAATGGGAAGGAATTTTGTTACAGGGATTCCAGGAATAGTACCAGAAAAGGGGATAAACAGAAGTGGGATAGGGAAAAAAATTCAAGGGTAAAGTGGGATTTTTACGAAGCAGGTAGGGTAAATTCAGAAGAATGTGGGAAGGTTAATCATTATGGGATTTAAAGAAGAAAACTGAGGGAATATTACGAAATGGGATATGAATAAAGATAGAAAATTTTCTGGAAGGTCTGCCTGCACTGGTGCAAGAAAAATAACTGTAGCAAGAATCAAGTGTTACTTGAATAAAAATATCCATACTGATTACCCCAATGTATAAAGGTTGGTCCTGGTAAACCTGTTTTTACTTGGTGGTCGCTAGCATATCTAAAGATCAAGCAACATTATCTTTTTATTAGAATTTTTTGATCTTCCTTCCAGCAAGTTGGTTTTCAGGTTGAACCTTCTACAATCATGTCAGTGAACTGATTTTCACAATTACAGGAAAATATTTTTTCTTTACCTTTTTATTAATTTTTTTTTTTTTTGGTTATTTTAAAATTTTCAAGAGAAATAAGGATTCATGTCTTCAAAAGGTTGGTATTACCATTCACCACTACCATCCCGAATTGCTGTTGGACTTGCTGTGTAAAATCTTTCTTGGCAAGTGGCTGAAAACACTTCTTTAATCTATGTCCATTTACCAAGAATACTGAATTTTGTCCATCAATAGTTTTAACTTCTACTGCTCCATTATTGAATACTCGGATCACTTCATAAGGTCCCATCCAACGTGTATGGAACTTCCCTTTAAAAATTTTAAATCTGGAATCATAAAGGAGTACCCAATCACCTAGTTGGAACTGCTTTTTCTGAATAGACTTGTCATGCCACCTTTTGTGTTTTCGCTGAATTAGTATGTTTTGCTGAACAACATCTCTACGAAATTCATCTAACTCATTTAATTGGAGGAGAAGTTGTTGTTGTGCCTCAAAGAGATCTAGTCCTAACTGAACTGTAGTTCTGAAAGTTTTGATCTGGAACTCAATTGGTAACAAAACCTGTTTTCCATATACCAACTCATATGGTGTATGTCCCGTGCTATTTCTCCAAGTGGTTCTGTATGCCCACAAAGCTTCTGGTAATCTTTCAGCCCAGTATTTCTGATGCATATTGACTGTCTTTGTAGGAATGGACTTGCTCACTTTGTTTGTAGATTCCAACTGGACATTTTCTTGTGGGTGATACGGCATGAATTTCTTATGCCGGATCTTGTATTGCTCCATCACACCCTGTACCAGATTAGAAATAAAATGCGGACCATTTTCAGAAACAATTTCTCTAGGCACACCAATTCTAGTAAATATTTTAGTAAAGAGAAAATAAACAAAAAAAATTTCTGTAGCAAAAGAAATAGCTTTAGCTTCTACCCATTTTGTAATGAAATCTGTACAAACGAAAATATGCTTTTTACTTAATGATGTTGGATTTATTGGCCCTATAAAAACAATATCCCATTTTTCAAATGGCTCAATCATAACTTGGGGGCATAAAGGAATTTCATTGGTTTGATTAGGCTAGCCCATTCGTTGACAGTTATCACGTCGCCTGACATACTGTTTGGCATCCTTAAACAAGGAAGGCCAAACGTAACCAGCATGCAATAATTTATATGCAGTCTTCTTATCAGCGAAGTGGCCTCCACAAGGTTCATCATGAGCAGATTTCAATATGTCAAACACTTCCTCCTATCTTACACATCTACGGATAATTAGATCTGGACCAGTGTAAAAGAGATCTCCTTGAATCCAAGAATATGCAGCACTTTTCTGAATAATATTCCTCTTTTCACGAGCGAACAAGTGAGGTGGTGTTTTTCCAGTGACCAAATAATTAGCAATGTCAGCAAACCATGGAGAATCTGTAGACATAGAAAAAATATTTTCATCCAGAAAATCATCATTAACAGGAGTTGCTTCACCATGATTATCTAATCTAGAAAGAAAGTCTGCTACAACATTAAATTTCCTTGGTCTATCAACAATAATAACATTAAACTCCTACAACAATAGCAACCACCTAGTCACTCTACCACTTTTCAATGGTTTTTTCATCAAATATTTAATCGCAGAATGATCAGTATGTACAAATACTTCATATCGTGTAATATAGTGCCTAAAATTATTAATTGAAAAAATCACAGCTAAAAACTCTTTCTCTGCAACTGTATAATTAAATTCAGCGGAAGACAAATTCTTACTAATATAGTAAATATCATAGGATTGCTTATTTTCCTCTTGTCCCAAAGCTGCACCAATAGCCAAATCTGAAGTATCAGAGGAAATGTGAAAAGGTGGGGACTAGTTAGGACCTCGCAAAACTGGTGCTTGTACCAAGTTTTGCTTCAATGTTTCAAAAGTCTGTTGGCAAGCTATGGACCAAGAAAATTCACTATCCTTAGCTAGAAGTCAAAAAATAGGGGCAACTATTTTAGAAAAATTTTCAATGAATCTTCTATAATAACCAGCATGTCCTAAAAAACATCTTACTTCCCTTTGATTTTTGGGTACAAGAAGATGCAGAATAATTTCAATATTTTCTGGATCAGCCTGGATACCTTTATCAGAAATCAAATGGCCAAGTACCACTCCCGCTTTACACATTAATCTACGTTTCTTGTCACTCAAAGCGAGATGGGATTCTTGACAATGAAGAAGGACTTTCTCCAAATTTTTGAGAGCTTCCTGAAAAGAATCACCAAACACAGAAAAGTCATCCATATAAATTTCTACAAATTCCAGATAAGCAAAAATGGCCAGGACTACCCTTTGAAAGGTAGTCGGGGCATTACATAAACCAAAGGGGAGCACTTTATAAGAAAAGGTACCCCATGGACATGTAAAAGTAGTTTTATCCTGATCTTTGGGTGCAATATGTATCTGGTTATAACCACTGAAGCCATCCAAAAAGGAAAAATATTTCTTTCCTGCAAGGGTATCGAGCACCTGATCAATAAAAGGGAGAGGGAAGTAATATTTAAGAGTGGCTTTATTAAATTCTAGATAATCAATACAAATACGCCATCTTCCATCTTTCTTAGGTACAAGCACTAATGAAGAGACCCACTGACTGTCGTAAATAGGATAGATAAAACCAACATCCAAGAGTTTCTGCACTTCTTCCTTCACAATATCTCTTAGAGCTGGATTCAGTCGCCTTTGGGTTTGTCTGACAGGTCGGGTTCCTTCCTGAATATAGATATGATGTGTACAAATTTTAGGAGGGATACCCTTCATATCTTCATAGCCCCAAGCAAAGACACTAAGATGGTTTTGCAGCAAATTCACAAGCTGCTCTTGCTGAGATGAGTCCAAATCTGAACTAATATGCAAAAACTTACCAGGGCTAATCTCAACAAGAGTGGTATCAGGCTCAGGAGTACTCAAGGGAGTGGTCAAATTCAATTGTACAGAAGAATGAGAATCATGATTATCTTGAAAATCTAGGCTGAAAATCCGGCTCAATGGCTCAAATTTAGGCATAGTGTCTAGATTATTCAGAAATTCTTGAATCTCATCTTCTTGTGAAGACCCAGTATAATGATGGATAAGGGAAATAGATTGAGTCTCCTCATCACTGCTTTGATCCAACCATAAAGTATCTCTAAGGTCCTGAATGGATCTGGCAGGGGGGTATAAGGTAACTTTCTTCCTAGAATCTCCATGTGAAATATACATATCACCGGAACGACGTCCAATATATGCATTGATCGTAGCAAGCCATGGTCGACTCAAGATAAAGGGATGTCCTCCTACTAGGTTCTTTAGCTGAGCATAATGAAATCAACATGATATTACCAATAATCTAATGATATTATCACATCGTCCAATACTCCTTCTAGCTTAATTTTAGATCTATCTGCTAATTCAAGCACAGTGGGAGTAGGGCGAAGATGAGATAACCGAATTTGATCCATGGTTTGCTTATTCATGACATTAATGGCTACCCCTAGGTATATAAGATCATTAGAGAAAAGGACATTACCAATCTGAACTGAGACAACATGGTTTCTAGGATCAATATATTTTTCCACAGACACACATCCTGTTATCAACTCTACTGCCCTACCAAAAAATTGAATGGTTTGGGGTTCCAATCTCTTCCGCCTGGGTTTCTTGAGACAGATTTCCTTAATAATCTTGGTACAAATGGGATCG
This sequence comes from Pinus albicaulis, assembly GCA_034641835.2. Lineage (NCBI taxonomy): Eukaryota > Viridiplantae > Streptophyta > Pinopsida > Pinales > Pinaceae > Pinus > Pinus albicaulis. The sequence goes on from CM076580.1 coordinate 1,642,778,359, forward strand.
CTTTGATGGCTTGAAGCAAGGGTATCTTAATGAAAATATTTCGAAGCTCAGATGCCAAACTAGTCTCAGAAATAGGCTCACTCCTTTCCATTTATAGCCTCTCTGGGAAGGGAGGCTAGTTGGAAGAAGATGGAAATGATTTAGAGGGTAAGGGCTGCTTAGTGACAACATTCAGAGAATGGTTAAGAGTTTCCTCTTCTCCTTTCTCTTCAATGATCACCATAGGTTGCTTCTAATTTTCTGATGTTACAGTCCTTCCCGATCTTAATTGAATATCATGAACCCCAACTGGAATAGAATGGTATTCAAATGATAAAGGTGGGTTTGCTACATAGATCATTTTAATTTCTTTATTATTATTAGGATTGGGCATAGGTTGAGCAGGCAATTGAGGAGGTCGAAAGGGTGGAGGTAAAGGCAACGGTGGAGTGGACTGACTTGGAAGTTGAGGCATTGAATAAGGTGCATGTGTAGAAGGATATGACTGCATAGGTGGTTGGTACAATTATGGAGAATGATTTGGCCCTTTCCAACCTTGTTGCCATGGTTGAGAAGGTTTCCCATGCTGATATTGATTCCCATACTACCACTGCTGATGAGAGTTAGGATAAGAATATGCATGTGAATTATAACCAAAATAGTGTGGAGAAAATTCAGAAGCCATACCTGTACCTACCTCAGGCCAATTCCTTCTTACTCCCATAGCATTCAAGTATTCAACTTCAGGCTGTCCCCCTGTAAATACAACTTTAAGTCCTAATATAGAGGGACATTTTTCTGTGATATGGTCTTCTACACAAATAACACACTTATTAGTTTCTTTCAAATTAAGAGGACACTCTTTAGGAGGATGCTTGTCTCTAAATTTAGGACAGAAAATACATAATGACTCTTTTTCCTTCACAAGTTTCTACTGAAATTTTAAAGAGTCTAACTATTTGGCAACAGTGTTCATTATATCAATTTTCATGTTTTCCATTTTATTTTCTAGTCCAATAATCATAGCATCAGTAGATTCAATTTTTCTGTTTCTATTTTGAGTTCCTCTACTGCATCTATACTAGTTTCTTAAAAATTTCCTACATAATTCACAAATTTAATCAAAAGTTTGCTAAGAAATATCACCTTGTCCTAATAGATTCAAATTATTTCTAGCATTATCAGTAAGTCCTCTTAAGAACAAGTTTCTAATAGTGTTGGTATCAATATTTAAGTTTTGACCTTTGTAAAATATAAAGAAATCTTTCCAGATAATCTTCAAGAATTTCATCATCATCTTGTATGATTGTAAAAATTTCATCCTGCATGTCCCGAGTTTTGCAATATTCTTGATATTTAGACAAAAACACTCTCTTCATCTGATCCCAAGAGGTTATAGTATTTCCTCCTAACCCCATAAACCAACGTAGAGCTGAGTCCTTGAGAGTAACAAGAAATAGTCTTAACTTCTGAGCATTAGTTTCATAATCATAACTTCTACACAGAATATCAAACTCGAATAGAAAAGAGTCAGGATCTTCATTAACTTTAGCATGGAAATGAGGGAGAGTTGATGGTGGAATATTCTTCATTTGTGCCACAGTATTAGGATCCATAATTGGAAACACAAAAGTGGATTGTTCTTCACTTACCTGGTTGTCACCAGTCCCTTCCAAATGATCTTCTTGGTCCACCATTGCTCCCCTTTTACTTGTACCACTCTCAACAGGCTAATCCACACCTAAGATGTTATCACCAGATTCCAGGTGAATTTTTCCTGCGTGATGGGTTTGAATTAGATTGGTCTTCCTGCTTACAAAAGGAGACCCAATATGAAAATAGTTTTCAGAATTACTTCGGCCCTTAGTGGGCTTCGAACCCTTACCTTTCCTAGGCATTCATTTCAAAAGGAAAGAAAAAAGAAAAATAAAAAACAACTTCTAAAAAAATGTTGTTAGAAATCAATTAACACTAGTACAATTCCTTCAAGAAAACTCTTCCAAACAATACTGCAAAAAAATAAAGGAAAAATTACCTCTATTTGTATAATCATAAAATCCTTACCAAATCAAATCGCCTCCCTGGCAATGGCGCCAAAATGTTGGGTGCAGGAATTACACTTAAGAAAACTCCTCAACACTTAATTTGTCAACCCGAGGTATTCGTAAACTTAGAGACGAAGCACAGGCAATGCTAGAGATGGTATGAATCTTTCTAATGTAAATCCCTACTTTCTTTAAAGGAAATATTGCAGGGTCAAATCAAAAGAGAAAAAGGCATCTTGAACCATAAAAAATAATCCAAGACTGGAATGAGGAAGTATGAATTTGCAAAAGAGAACTAAAGATAAAAGGCCATCACTCCCACTAATGGTTGTTTAATCTACTGAGTGTGTGTTTTCCTTTAGCAGAGACACTTTAGTAGTCTCATTAGATGGGCCCTTAAACCTGCTTCTTTAGAGATTTCCTTCTTGCATTAATCTGTCCTGCACTAGTGCAGGATCAAAGATTTATGTAGAAGGTATAAATAGTGTCTTTACTGAAGGCTTTTTACTTCATGCAAGGGCTTGAACCTTTCAAGGTTCAGAGCACTTAGATCTTGTGGCAAGAAACTGGTTCTTGCACCGGATCAAAGCTTCCTGCACTTAGCATTTAATCCTTAAAATGAGTTTTCAATTATTGCAAGTGCTGTTTTACTATCGAATCAAATTGAACACATAAAATTGAATGTTTCTAATCTTAAAAAAATGCAGAAATAAAGAAACAATCATTTATCATGTCATAAGAATTTAAAGAAAGAAAGAAGATTGCGGAAAGTAGACTACGAAAGCTTGCTGCATCACACCAACGTGCACTGGTGCAGGTTCATTTCTCCTTCTTGGACCAAGCGGAAAAAATGGATTAAACAGAATTGTAGGAAAAGGAAATATCACACCAACGTGCATTGGTGCATGTTTGTTTCTCCTGCTTGTACCAGGCAGAGGAAAACCAATCTGAAATCAAGTGCAAGAGAGTAAATTGCAGGGAAAGAAAATGTATATACTTCACACAACGGATCCGTTTTCACTTAGACAAGAATACATGTGCTGAAATTTAAATCACACTTTGAAAATATAAACACAAATTACAAGAAACAGAAAATGGGGTAAACGTGGTGGGTTGGTTGGGCCCTATCCAACCAGTGCATTTCCCTTTTAAGTTAAAACGCTGCTCAGTAAATTAGTCAATTCATTAGCTTAAATATAGAAACACAATTTCTAAAACATGAGGTGGAGCTCCCTTTTATTAACTCATTGAGGCGAATACATGCGTTAATACAATGTCCAGCCCAGATTTGGGCAATAACAAAACAACCTGTTACTGCCTATCAAACTTCACTCTAAAAACTCTGCTCAAAAACTCTCCCCTAAGTCCTATTTACATTTTACATTATATAGATCTATTTGCCAAAGGGAAAAATAGATCGTTCAATTGATTACATAACCATCGCAAAATTTAGCATTCAGCCTTCAAAATTAGGCAGCTAACAAAACCGGTTGTAGCTAATCTCTAGCTTTTCGCCCTTCACGGATTCGGTCTTGGTTGCCTTTGGATCAATCGTGTTGTCGTGGCTGAAGCTGGTCAAGATAAGGCGGTGACCAAGGAGGTTCAGATCTGCCGCGAAGATCTGTTGTGTTGGCAATGGTGGAAGATCCAATCCTGCACTAAGATCAGTGGTCACGGTAAGCACTCTAACTATCAAATAACCATTGGAGATATCAATAAGTTACAAAAGTAATTTAGAAGTAAGAAATCATGTAATAAATATTTAATTAATGCTAAATTGAATTAAAACATGAATAATAAAGGTTTATACGAAATATTTCATCGTGCTTGGACTGGTGCAAGATGAGGGTGCATTAAAGAGGTGAAACAGAGGTAAATGGTTATTATTTAGGAAGGGGAAAATGGTAAAAAGAGAGAAAATTAGGGGGCTAAAAATATATAGGAGGCACATAGTTGTTGAGGAGCACATCACTGTTGAGGTGGCGTGGCTGATGTATTTCAAAAACCCGACATGGAGCCGACATCTTCTTTGATGTGGAGTGTGTTTATTTTTATGTTTTCAACGACCCACTTTTTTTTTTTGGCCATTCTTTTAACTCTTATTTGGATGCTTATTTACCTTTTTATTTATGGGATTTGATACTCTTCATAATGAGTATGGATTTCTTTAGTATCTCCATATAATTTATGACTTAGACATCTAGGATTAGGGAGTTTCAAGTAGGCTAGGGTTCTTCTAGTGCTATGGTTAGGGTTTCATCAAAATATGAGGGCAAGAGGTTATCACAAGAATATTTGACATTCTTCAACAATGCCATATTGACATCAATGACAACCTTGATCAACAATCATTCAGATACTTCTGCAATCCATTGAGATGATTGCAGGGTGCAAGGACGTGGAAAACTCCAGAGAAGTCGTTTATGTTGTCGAAAATGTTGCGATAATCCAAGAGATCATCTTGGCATATCTCCAGCTTCCCCGATAATGCTTCTTTGGATTCCATCAATGAACCTGCCTCCTCTGGCGTTACTGGAATTGCGAAACGAACTGAGTAACCATGATCGAGCAACATTCTTGCAATATGAAGACACTGTAGTGTCTTCCAAATTCTCCATCTCCCCACTTCTGTTCTTTCTTCAAATTATATATAATAATACATATCACGAGTTGAGATACCGAGGATTATAATTTTCCTCTACTCACAAACCCTCAGTGCTAAGCATCCAAAATCAGCTTTGTGTGAGATCTTATGCTGCTTCATGGATTCCTTCAGCAAAAAAGCTTGTGAGAGCATGAAACAGATCTAAGCAGAGGGTTTGGCTTCAAAAACTCCCAATCCAAATCTGCTTATGTGAACCCATACAACCCTGGATCTAAATCCACTAGAATCTCCCTCAAATCTAGAACCTCCCCGTGAAGAAGGTTGTGGCGTATCAGCCACTGCCCCTGGTCAACACTCCATCACGCACTCTCTTGCAAAACACTCTTCTAGGAGCTTGCCAGCATTTCCTGTGTTTCTATACAGATAATTTAGTCTAGATCTGGAAGCCGCAAATCTCTAATCCCAGCACACTAATTAGATGAAATTTCATGACGTGTGGCTTGCCACTACACGTTACTGACCACTACATAAATCCGAATTGATTCAGATCATGGAAGATTTAGCTAGTGGGAATGGATGGAGATATTCAAGGGCACGGTCTCCTAAATTCACCAAGTTGAACACAGACCTACACAGTCCAACACAATAATGGAGCTCGACTCTCCTCCACGCATATAATCACCAACAATCAACACAGGCACTAGCTTGGTTACAACACTGATCCATGACACACCGCTCCATACTAGGCACATGCTTAATGATCTTCACTTCAGGTTCACTGCTCAATAGGCTGAATAAAGATGTGCAAAGAAAGCATGTCTTCTAGCTGAGTAGTGGGTTTTACAATGGGCCTCTCTCAACCCACGCGGCTTAATGATCACGACTACGAGATATGACTTCCGCGAAGAATCCATGATTGAATGAGCGTCACTGGTTGCCTCTTTGCAGCAATAAGGGAGAAGAATCAACACTACACACTCACAAAATGACGCACTAGTGCCTCTACACACACAACAAACAACGAGTTTCTGCGGCGTTCAACTCGAATGGACAAAATAAAAAATTTGAAACAATACTGATATACTTTTATTTCTCTCGTTTCCCTCAGCACAGGAGGGTTTGAGATCCAGGTCCATATTGGCTCTAATACCAAGATAAAATCTCAATATGCACACTATGTATTACATTAATCAAAATGGTTACACATACTTACATGAAATATAGTCTCAAGATAGGAAAACTATCTTGGACACACAATAAGGTGGTTGTGAGAATATCTCAACCACTCACGAAACTAGGAATATTTATATTTTAGCTACCTCCTATGATATAGGAACAAAATCCTTACATAGAGAGTCAACACTGAAGAGAAGTAGGAATTACATATTCCAACAAGAATCGTATGAAATTTTTGTGTCAATATGTTTTTGTTGTATTGACATAATAGAGTTATGTAAATAGGTAGATTTTGATAACACCATTTGCATGCAACTGCCACATGGCTATCTGTAGCATGCAAAGCCACAACTTGTCAAATAGAGTTTCACTGTATCTACCCAACAATGTTGATTATTCTCAATTCTGTGTTAAATGTTTAGATATTTAATTCCTTTATTTTGAATCTTTATGGTAGGGAATTAATGTGAAGATATAGAATTGAAATTGTTTAAATTTAAGAATATTGTATTTATATATATGCATTTTATTAATGAAATGCAATTCAAGCCTAACATTCCTTCGGCTACTTCTCCATCCCTCTATCCATTCGATCAACAATCCACATTTAGGGTTTTCTAACCTATGCTCTATCTACATGTTTCATTATGTGTATTCAGTCTTCGAAATTTATCCATTGATATTTACCACATCTGCTTGGTCTCGAGTGTCTACATTTGTGAGTCTAATGAATTTGATCCTTGTGACGAAGGGACTTTCTCGGTCACATAGAGAATAAGAGTTTTTAATTTTCATCTTATTTTTATGATTTGGAAAATATTTTAAATTTTTTAATTTAGAGTTAAAATTATAACCAAAGTCAGAGCCTCTAGTGTTCTTAAAGCCACCCTTTAGGAGAAAACTAGACATCAATTTTCACTCATATTCAAACCACCATTAATTTGCAGCATCTTCAAATTTCCATTTGTGCCTTTTCCAAACAATGTAAGACATCAACTAGGGAGTTTATGGTCATCTTCATATTTTCATTTGTGAGCACTTCCTAAGACATCAACTAGGGAATTCCTAAGCTTTAGATCCGAGTTTCAAAATTGTTGGTTGCCTTTAACCCACCATTTAGTAGAAAGCTTAGCTTCTTCTAGTCATTGGAGAGAAAGTTTAGCTATTGGAAACTATATGCATCTCTCTACTTGGACTCACAAGAATCCCTTTAGAGTAATGGGAATAATACTCTAAACAACTAATATATTAGAGTTACAGTGAGAAATACTAATTTCCATTGAGTCCAAGGAACCTTGAAAAAAGAATCCTAAAGCCACATGAACATTGTATTTATATGTGAATATTATTTTATTTTTGTGTATTAAAGTAATTTGTATTCATATTAAAAAGAAAAATTATTTACATTGAGATCATGAGAATCAAGTTCATATCTCTCCAAAAGAAGTAGCTTCACTAAGCTCCCTAAGAAGCTCCATTATAGAAATAATAGAAGATATGCATAAGAATTATAGTCTCCGTATCAAAATAATATTATTCCATATTACATAAATTGATACAATGAGTTCACAACATTAAATAGTGCATGCCATGAAAACAAGAAGAACCGAGACCACCATTAAAACTAGAGAAGATCAACCATTGACAAAGAGAAAATTTTGCACCAAACTGAGCTAAAATCTTCAATAATGACCTCTGCAAAATACAAAACCCATCTATACTTTTCCTTAGAAGCCACCCAGATATGTCCATATATGTATGAAGGGAGCAGTAAAACATGGAGTTCAATATCCTAAACTGCATATAAAGTTCCCAAGATAAAAGAACATCGACATACCCAGAGGCGAAGGCAGACATAACCAACAAGTCCAAGACAAACCAAGTTGCAAATATATGATAAACCAGGCTATGATTTAGTTGTAGATTTAAAGTTACACGTGCATATTATATGAGTGAAAAAAGAGTCCTGACCATATGAATAGTCTGATGCTAACCCACGACTGATTAGCATGGAAAATAAACCTCTGCTAAGGGACCTTGAAAACATTATATCAACAACAAAAAAAGAGTCATCCTCCTCCAAAGCATGTACACAAATTCCATAAGAAGAGTCACTCCATATTGCATATAAAGCATTAGGTGCTATATCGAACATTGTCGAGACCATAAGATTCCATGAAATTTCACACAAGAGACAGTAAAACATGATTTTATCACTAGGAACTTCATAACACAACAAGATAATCCAATTATCATAATAATTGAAGTCGAATGACATTTGATCAAAATTAACAAAAAAAAACTTTGAATTATACCATCTCTAATCCTAATAAGAGGAAATAATAGTGGGGGTTTGGCCATGATCAACCAGAGGGTCAGTAAGGTCTCTAGAGGAAGATTCACTCACCAAAAAACCTTCAACCCGAGCCAATCAGGATTCTACACTATCCAAACAATACCTGAGGATAAAAATCATTTTTTTGACATCCTCGAGTAAAGAAAATATATTGTAGGTCTAAACTTGTTTTTACTTGAATATCAAGCAAAGAAAAGTAGCCATTTACTGGTGTAAGGCCAGCGAATTTAGAAAATCAAGTCGTTATTTCCTAGATCTTCCTAGGTTTCCTATCCATTTAAAATCCTCCCCCGTCACCTCAAAATATGAGTCATAAGAGAGGTCCTCAACCTCTATTCTCTCTAGTAATAAAATATATTTCCTAACTTCCAACGAAACTGCATCGAAGAAGGTGGACATAGAGTCACAGGAAAATGGTCGGGTTCTCTTTGTTCCGATATTGCCTCCTCCACCTCTCCTACTATGCATCCTCTGCCCAGGAGGCATGAGAGCGAATACAAAATAACATTGAGAACAAGAGAGACAAGAACCCCTACCCAAAAACAAGAAAAGGGACAAAATACACCACCTTGAAAACCCGACCTGAGAATTATCGGGTCATCTCCAAAAGACCATACAATAGGAGACAATTCAGTTAAGTTTTCTATCTCCCTGTGGCATAAGGACATGACAAAACCTCGCTCCCCCCACCAAAAGAGAAAATATTTAACAATTTTTAGTCGATGCACTTGAACAGTACTACGTTTCCACTTCTAAAGAAATTAACATACCACTCTGAGAAAACGAGAATGGAAATTCACCAACTCATAACACCTAAGGGAGGATGAGTAGTAAACCACACCTCCATTCATACTAACCTTGTACCATAACCAACACTTCATCATAACTATCAATTTAAAGTTGCAGACCCAACTGGTTGTTTGCGCTCTCACCTCAACGACCCCCTACCACTACATTTAAGTTGATATGACAAGTGGAGCGGATGGCACACCATCCAATATCTCATGCACAACCAAAAAAATCACCCTCATTGGAGTGTGTGTATCTCATTAACAAACTGAAATTCACCCTTATCATCTACTATGGTCTTGTAATCTTTGTCCAAGTGTACCCAACAATGATTAGGCTAAATTCTATATTGTTGAATTTCATATATTTAATTTCTTGATTTTAAATATTTATGAGTATGGAAGTTTAATTAGTACATTCCAAATCTAATTTATCAAAATATTATAATAATTGAATATGTTAATATAGGAATATTTTTATAGTGAATTTTTCTTTTTTGAAAATTTTAAATTTCCATAATATCCTTCAAATTTCTTCTTTAAAAATATGAATTCATAATAAATTTATTTTATTTAAAATTTTAAAAAATACAATTTCATATATATAATTTATTTTTAATAATATAAATTTAAATCAAATTTTATTAATAATATCAAATTTGCATTTAAATAATATATTATAATATTTTTTTCAGAAAAATATAAATTATTTCATATTTTACCTAGTAATCTCTATTGTAACATAGTGGACTTTCATATACTATATAGTGTAAGATATAGCCTCACATCTAGTAAAAGACACAAATCTCTGTTTTTATTTGCACATGTATAAGTAATGTTTATTTGGTTGGCACTCCATCCACTATAGTCTTTCAAATATTAATAATGTAAAAAAATTGTATCTAAATTTTTTCATAAATTTAATGATTAAATGTTAATAATTTAAAATTGTGTATTTCCCCAAAGGTGGGTGCGTAATAATAATCTGCCTAAATGACTATGATATTCAATAATCATATGCGATGGAGGTAGGATTTCCACACCTGGAAGCTTGCATAGCATATCCAATACCATAATCCAAATTCCAAGCATGGGATGGCATTTATGGTCTCAGAGGCATATATCAAACACCATAATCCAAATTCCTAGCATGGGATGGAATTTATGGTCTCAGAGGCATTCATGTGAAAGGAGGTGGGCTACTTATGGTTTCGTAGATTTCATACTCTTTGAATCAAACACACATTCATGGTTTTGCGTAGGCGAGTACATCATCATCATTTAAAGAAGCAGAGGATAGATTTTTGTCCCATTCAATGAAAAATAAAACAATTTCTTGAAGCCTTCAAAACATTGTGTCTGCTCCCAAGGTCCTACAACACTCAAATTGGTGGCTCCAGCCTGTAATCGCAATGCAATCCCCGACATTCATGCTTTCCATCAGCCCCTTAGGATCTTAACTTTCAGTTATCATATGTAGAAATAACTCTAAATTTTTATTTGCTAATGAATTCACATTGAAATCAATAGACACAAATTTATTCTACTAAATTATGTGGAAGGAAAATGACAATAGAAACACATGAAATAATTCAATCACAATGAACACAATTTTTACTGCGGAACCCAACTAGGAAAAATCACTTCACTATTTGTATTAAATCATATGAGAACAATGATCTATTACAATGACAAATTCAATTCTTGAAGCTCCCTTTGCACTGTAATATTGATCTCCTCCTCCTTAGTCTGCTCTTCTCAATAATTAGGAAAAAGAGGCCTCCTTCTTCCACCTATTTCCTTGCCCAATTCATGCTCCTAAATAATAGGGAAGCTCGTGTTTCCTTTCACAAATCCAAATAAAATTAGCTCACATGCTCAATGCAAACTTTGTACATTCACTAGTATACAATAATGATTACATTATGCCTTTTCTCTCCAACTTAACTAGGAAATTCAAATTGCACGCATGACTAGGGATATTTTTAGTCAATTGACTAGTTAACAAATAATAAGTTGAATTTACAAGAGTTACAACTACTCAACTGAACTCATGCTAACTCTATTCTATACTAGAACTCATATAATTGAGTTTCAATAAATATAACTCTACTAGATAGTTATATATAAGCAATCAAGTCATGCACAACTCTACTTCTTGCCCACAAACTTGAATTGACTGACTTAACTGAGTGATTTGGCCATGTCACTCCTGCTAACTGCAACTCAATTCATCCCACTGAAGTGGAAATTCAAATTTCTCCATTTAGCTAAGGCACAAGTCAAAGGAAACCTTTTTTTGCTACAATTTAACACTCCCTCTTAGCAATAAAATGGTTTTTAACAACCCCAATCATGCTCCTGTAGAACTCAAAATTCCCTCTTGAAAAAACCTTTGTCAAGATATCTTCATCCTACTCTTGTATAGGTATGTATTGTAACATAACAATCCTCCTTTGCACACAATCTCTCAGGTGATGGTAAAGGATGTCTATATGCTTGGACCTATCATGGAACGTTGGATTTTCAGAGAGTTTTATACAACTCTTATTGTCAATGTGGATCAATGTAGAATCCATCCCCTAATTGAAGATACTGAACGAGATCTTCCTCATCAAAATAAACTCACATGTTTCTTTACTAGCAGCGATATACTCAACCTCTACCGAGCTTAGTGCTACAGATCTTTATTTCCTGTTGTACCAAGAAAATGCTACTGACCCAACACTGAAGACTGCTCTCGATGTGATCTTCCTATATGAGGGACTTGATGCCCAATCTACATTTGTGAAGTCTTGGAGCTTCACTCCATCAGTCTTCTTGTACCATAAACCAAAGTTTGTTGTGCCTGTGAGGTATCTTAGAACATGTTTTGTTGCTTTCTGGTAAAGCTTGGTAGGCTCCACCATGAACTGACTAAGTCGGTTCACTGCAAAACAAATATCGTGCCTTGTGTTCACCAAGTACATCAAGGAACCCACCAACTATCTATATATAGTAAAATCTATTTCCCCTCCTATAGAATACAACTTCTTCTTTCCTTCAATTAGTACCTAGAGGATTATCCATGGTTTTTCAATCTTGCATGTGGAATCTCTAAAGGATCTCAGAGGTGTACTTCCCTTGTTTAACAAATATATCTCCTTATCACTTCCATACCTCCAACCAAACCCATATCCTTCGTCTCAAACTCTCTTGTGTTGGACATTGGATAAACCAACGCTCCTCGTGTGTTTCGCGACATGGACTGACCGCCTTTCGTGGATCCTTATCTCTGGCGATGCGATCGTTGACTAACACCTGCGGGTTTTGGTCTAACGGCAATCGTGATTCCCAACAAGTGGTATCAGAGCGTAGGTCACGAGTTCGATAAACACCCGGCTCGCATTGGGGGGGAGATTGTTGGACATTGGATAAACCAACGCTCCCCGTGTGTTTCGCGACATGGACTGACCACCTTTCGTGGATCCTTATCTCTGGCGATGTGATTGTTGACTAACACCTGCGGGTTTTGGTCTAATGGAAATCATGATTCCCAACATCTTGCAACGTCCTCTTTGCAAGACCGGATCAACCTATTATCTCCTATCAATATCAAATCATCCACATAGAGAACTAAGATGGGAAAAATACCATATACCATAGTGTAGTAGAGATTGGCATCTTCTTCAATCTTAGTGAAACCCAATCCACTGAGATAAGAATCTATGCCAGTGTACCAAGCACGAGGTGCCTTCTTGAGACCATAGAGGGATCTCTTGAGCCTACACACATGTGTCTCCATACTAAAGGTATAGAACACCTTAGGTTGCTCAATGTAGATCTATTTCTCAACCACTCCATTGAGGAAGGAAGTATTAACATCCATTTGGTGCATATTCCACCCCATTTTCACTCCCAATTTATGTATGGTCCTAACAGATGAGTATCTTTTCATGGGGGGGAAATGTCTTCTAATAATAAATCCCTTACACCTGTGAGAAGCATTTCGCCACAAAACTAGCCTTGTACTTCTCAATGCTACCATCAGCTACATGTTTCACCTTATACAACCACCTGTAACCAATAATTTATTTCCCTTAGGTCTATGCATAACCTCCCAAGCATCATTCTTCATGATGCATTCATACTCGGCCACCACGAAATCTACCCACACCTGCTAGGAAACAACCTCTTCAAAAGAATATGGTTTAGAATATACCAGGTCTGTCATGAGTGCCATATATTTTGTGTATATGTTTAGTGATCTCATTTGTCTGCACATTAAGCTAGGGGCTCCAACCTACTCCTGAGCTTCCTGCACCAATCTATCAATCATCTTGGTCCTCTTCCTCACTTTTCTAGAAGCCTTAGTGTAATTGGGTACATCCACTCAGTATAATATTTTCTCCTCCACATGTGGCTACTCCACATCATTCTCCTAGAATTTCCTCTTTCCTTTTACCAAAATATGATTTTGTGGATCTAACTGAGGCTCCTCCTTTGGAGGTAGAATCTCCTCCTCTGGTGTTATGATCATCTCTCGCTCTAGACAACTCATGGATTTTTCCTCACCAAATCTCACATACCTCCTCAAAATAGTCATCCCGAGTGAGGGAAATTACACCTAGTAAATATGAGGTGTCTCATGATAGATTACAAAACCCCCCTCTCTACAGTGGGCTCTAACCTTTTCCTGCTATATTTGGTGATATGAAAATAGAATATGGATCCAAAAATGTGAAATTGGGAGACATTTGGCTTCCTCCTAGTGAAATCCTCTTCAAGTGTAATCATCCAAAGAATTTTGTGAGGAATCATTTTTTGCATGTAAACAATTGTGTTTCAAGATTCTTCCCACAAGGATAGTAGAAATACCTATTCATGCATAATTTCTCTTGCAGCTCCTAAAATAATTCTATTTTTCCTCTCTACAACCCCTCTTTATTGTGGGTTGTGGGGTGAAATCAAATCCCTTCTAATACCTTCCTTGGAACATAATTCTTTGAAGGAATTAGACACATACTAAGGCTTTAAATTCAAAAAACTTTGAATAAATCTCATCTTTCTTCTTCATGAAATAGATCCAAAATTTTCGGGGAAAATCATATATGAAGATCACATAATACATGTGCTTTGTAATTGAGACTATGAAAAATGGTCCACACACAACTGAGTGAACTCGCTCCAAGATGGATCCAATTCTGCTATCCCATCCCTAGAAGGAGGATTTAAAATAATTTCCAAGAGTGCATCCCTAGCAAACATCATTTTGATCAAGTGTGCATTTTTGAATTTCGATGGTGATCTAATGCATTATTTCAAAGCTCCATGGTGTAGGTATCACATGTTCCTATGACACAACTCTCTAGCTTCTCAACCCTGAACATGTTTTGGCTTACTACTTAATGCAACACATGAACCCACCTCTATTATATAGATATTTTTAACCCAAACACCAATTTGTTTTACTTTTCTAGTAGCAACATGATTCAGATACACCTTCCCTCTATTGAATACCATATCATATCCTTTATCTTCAAGTACAACTACAAAAACTATATTTTTATTTAGACCAAGAACATACATTGCATTATTTAGGTGAAGATGAGAGTCTGAATCCATCTCAAATGTGACAGTGCAAATCCCTTTGGTACTATACCTTCCATCATCTCCAAGATATATGTGTAATTGTAGGTACTTCTCCTCTAATATGCTGAAGAACTCCTTATTTCTTGTCACATAATATGAAGCACCAGAGTCTAAGTACCATACACTAGCTCATACAATAATTTCCATGCAAGCAATGAGGGTGAAATCCACATGAAATCCAACTTAAATTGTGATGTGAGAGTTTCTCCTCTTGCTCCTATTGCAAGCTTCTTACTAGATTTATTGTGTGGACACTTGGTTGCATAGTGTCCATATTCATGGAAATGAAAACATTTAATTTTACTGAGGTATTTCTTCTTGTCATGGTTTTGGCTAGATTTTTCCTTCCCTTGGGCCTTATTGCCTTTTTCTTTCTTTAATTTACCATATAAGGAAAAAATTTCTTCCTCATAAGTTTTGGATCTGACACGATCTCTAGTGTTTCTTCTAATGTCCTCCCAGTTCACCAAGTCATACCAAAGTCTCTCCCAATTTAGGAGATTTTATCTTCCATTAACTGAATCCTGATAGTTGTGCCAGGATTTTGAAATACCAAGGAGTGATAAGCTCACAAGTTTAGATGATGACACTTTCTCTCCAACTCCTCCAATTTCATATCTGACCTGAGTAAATCTGGATAGGGATTGAACAAAAGTTTCATTTTTATTCATTGAATTTTCTCGAGCTTACCTTTCAATTCCAACATCCTGGCATCATCGCTGCTTTGGAATAAGTCTACGAGAGTTTTCCACGTTGTAAAAGAGGTGTCCTTTCCATGTAAATTTGAAACCACATTGTCCCTGACTCCCTCTATAATAATCCTCCTGGCTTTTGTTGTGTCTTTCTTCCACTGAGCCAATTGTTGTGCATTCGACGATACTCGTTTTGGAATATCATTTTTTGTGTATTCCAATACTCCATTGTCATCCAAAAAAACTTCCATTTTCTCTTTCCAAATACATAAATTTTAAGTCCCTTAAATGCATACTCAAGCCTCAATCCATTAAAATACATTGTTCCTGCACTGAGGAAAATACCTGCACCACAACTCTGATATTTGAAATTTATTTGAGAGATGATTCAGAATCTAGTTTCTATATAGTTTTCAATAGCTCTGATACCATGTAGAAATAACTCAAAATTTGCAGTTGCTATTGAATTCATATTCAAATAAATAGACACAAAATTATTCTACTAAATTATACAGAAGGAAAATTGACAATAGAAACACATGCAATTAGTCAATCACAATGAACACAATTTTTACTGGGGAACCCAACTAGAAAAACCCCCTCTTCGGTTTGTATTAAATCATATGAGAAAAATGATCTATTACAATGAAAAAATCAATGCTTGAAGCTCCATCTTCACTTCAATACTGATCTACTCCTCCTCAGTATGCTCTTCTAATACTTAGGAAAAATAGGCCTACTGCTTCCACCTATTTCCTTGCGCAATTCTTGCTCCTAAACAATAGGAAAGCTCTTATTTCCTTCCATAAATCCTAAGAGAATTAAATCCCCTTCTCAATGCAAACTATGTATGCTCACTAGTATACAATAATGATTACATTATGCCTTTTCTCTCTAACTTCACTAGGAAATTTCCTTTTCTCTCTAACTTCACTAGGAAATTCAAATTACATGCATGACTAGAGCTATTTTTAATAAATTATAATAGTTACAACTACTCAAATAAACTCATACTGACTCTATTCTAGACTAGAGCTCGGATACATGAGTCTCAGTAAATATAACTCCTCTAGATAGCTAGATCTTAGGAGTCAACTCATGCAAAACTCTACTTTCCCACAAACTCGAATTGACTAGCTTAACTAAGTGATTTGGCCATGTCACTCTTGTTAGCTACAACTCAAGGAAGTGGAAATTTGGATTTATCCATTTGACTAAGGAACAAGTCAAATGAATATTTTTCTTGCGACAATTAACATCATCCAAGCCTCCCCTCTGTGGGGACCTTTGTCAGGTAGGTTTTGTCCTCTCCTTCACTCCCCATACAACTCATTTCAGGATTGGCTCTTTTTCATGACCTCTCTTCATGCTCCAATTTGGATTTTCAGATCTTTCCTCTATGTCCCCATGCTTGGATTTGTTTTTGTTGTAGTTTTTCACACCTAAGCCCCCTCACAATTTTAATTCTCTCCCCATGCTTTCAGTTGGAAATTTCAGCCTCTCTTTGGTCTATTTTTACCCTCCATCTAATAATTCTTCTGATCAATCATCAATCTTCCTTTATTTTATCTCACTCAATCATGGTTCAACGTTGTACTGCCACCTCCATAATGACATGATGTATGGTTCAACCGAGTTATCCCTCCTCTCCTACCCCTCCTTCCCTACATGCCTCCCATGCTCAAGATTTTACCAAAGCCGCCATGTATTGTTATCAACATCTCATTCCAAAATTCATGCAACGAACTACCACTTGCATCGAAGGGCAGGTTCCTAGGCTAAAATTTTCGTGCCAGATCATCACGTGGAGAAAGAAATATGTTATTGGATTCCTAAAAATAGAAACCCCACTAGGGTGAGGACCTCTACTTATACGAATAATATCAACATGTACTCACATATCAAGATACTCACGAGTCGGGTCCTTACCGATAGGGCTAACACTGAGAAGGAGCTCCTCACTTGCATGTCAAAACTCTTGGATAGAATGGAAAACATGGAGAGCAAGTTGAATCACATGGATGGAAATATCAGGAAAATTGTATCTAGTGCCCAACCTCTGTCATCCATAGGAGAGGACTCTCCCCCTCCAACTCATACTCAACACCCTATAAAATGATAACTCAAGTGCACCCTCCAACTCATAGCTCTCTTTGTTCAGTGTTTTTTCTTCTACTTGTTTCATAATGTATTTTTGTCTCTTGGTTTATGTAATTTTTCCTATGTAAAGCCCTATTTTTGGTTTAAATTCTCAAACCCTCATGTAAAAAATAATACGGGGAATATGAAAATTTTGTTTATGTGTTATTGGTTTGGCTTCCCTAGTGGCAGACCACACGAGTCCATATATGTTATAATTTTTTTTTCTCATAGTAATATAATCTAAATCCTTTTATCTTACTTATAAAAAAATTTAATAATTTTCTAAATTTAGTTACCAAATATAAAATTTATATTAGAAACAAAGTAAGATAATCCTATATTTTCAATTTAAATTTTAAATTTGACTTTCGTTTGGCACATACTTGTCTTTTAATTTAGGTTAAATTTTGCTTTCATTGGGAATATGATTGCTTTAAAATTTGCATGTGTATAAAGTTGATAAATTGTGATTCATAAACAAAAATCATTTTCATGAAAAAATTAATAAAAAATTTGACAATAAAAATAAATGATTAATAGTTTTAAAAATTCAATATTTAGAGAGTGTTTAGAGTTTTATTTTTCAAATCCTAATTGGTTTTCCACCACCTGAACAATGTGTACTATTTTGTGCCTATTGGCTCTTTCTTGAGCTACTCAAATCAACAATGTGAGCTATGGGGTGTTCCAGAAGGTGCAAGGACCACTAATTGGTATTAGTAAATGAATTATATATATATATATATATATATATATATATATATATATATATATATATATATATATATATATATTTTTGAGAGATTTTAAGGGATAATGTAGTTGGTTGAGTTTATATTTCTAAGTACCTTGCCAATTGGGAGGTTAGAGGGTCAAATCTCCTCGACGCTCTTGGGGATAGGTCCAACTAGATAAGTTGGTGAGTAGATCCCTTCGAGTGGATCTGTATGGATTATTACTCATGGATGAAGTGGCTACTTAGTGACCGTAAGCCAGAGTTGAAAAACATATATATAGAGAACCTTGAGATTTTTTTTAAAAGTAGTTTTAAATTTTAAATTTTTATTTAATTTAAAAATGTAAAGCAGAGTTGAAAAACATATATATAGAGAGCCTTGAGATTATTCTTAAAAGTAGGTTTTATTTTTTATTTTTTACTTAATCTAAAAAAATAAAAATAAATTATATATATATATATATATATATATATATATATATATATATATATATATATATATATATATATATATAATAAACAAATTATTCTTGGATTGATTCAATTAAAGAATGATATTGATTGTTATCACTGAAAGATCGGACAAGCAAAGATGAAACTGTTAAATGTCAGGAAAAAGGATTTATAGGGTTGAGGCACGTTAGATAATCTGAAAAAATATAAAAATATCTAACGTACAGAAGAAAAATCAAATTGTGCACTCAAGACACTAGCAGAATGCACCTTTGTGTGCTTTTTTATTCGATAGGTGTGCCTTTGTGCAGCTTTTCCTCAAAAATTTGTGTGGACCTGAGAGTGGCGGAAGTCACTTTCCGGGACCACAAGGCACAATCTAGGAAAATGATCCCACACTTGATGCTGCCCAAGGACAGTCACCTAAGTCTCCTTGGGACCTCAAGGGAGCACACAATGGAATCAAGTGGCACATAATGGAATCCACCCCCTCTCTTGGGTCACCATCCATAAATGTACCAAGAGAGGGAAGGATAGTTTTAATTCATCTATAAAATTCCTCCAAGATATGAACAAATGGAGAGCACATTGTTATGCTGACCAAAATTGCTTTGAAGTAATCCAACAGTGTGTAATCCGGAGCAAAAGTAGAGAGGCGATTCAGTTGTTGGCCATCCAACAATTCCAATCCTTTGGAGTAGAGATAGAGACCTTGCATGAGGTAGCTAGGATGTAAAAAAATCCTTGCATCGGGTCTTAGAACTCTATAGTTCTAAGGGCCCCTTGGAAATTGTGTAAACGCACTATCTTTCTCCTTAATAACAAACAATAAGAGGGTACATTGATGCCGCCATTCGTATTATTATTATACCTATCTCTATATGAGCTTTCCTGTTTTTTTTTTAGTTTAGTCTTATTTTCTCTCGACATATGCATACTATATCATTATTTAGTGTGTTTTGTTTTATATCATGTTCACTAACCTGCTAACTCTTTTGTTTATCTCCCTGTGACCAGAAGCTTAAGAGGCAACGACCACTCCTTATAAGCAAGTGTGGATTGGTACACTTGTGCACCAAATTCGCCAACACAGGATTGGTGACTCCACTAATTTTAATTTCTAGTTAATGTGGTTATGCCTATTACAGGGGCCTTTTTCTCTACTCTGGAGTTTGGCTTGGATAGCCCCTCTTCTTTTCTTCTCTGCTCATTCACCCTCAGTTAGAGGTCGAAGATTAGAATCTCCAAAAAAATTGTTTCAGGAAATTCATGCACTTTTTACACAGACAAAAGCACTCACCCACACGCATTCAACGCTGACCTGTGCAATAAATTTCGTAGCTGTGTGAGATATTTGCGAGCGAAAACCAGAGGTAGAAAATTTCTGCTATTTTCCTTCATTTCTTGTTTGTAAAGTCACTGGCAGCCCATAATAAAACAACTAGCACTATGTGAGATTTACCATGACTGGTTAAAACTCACTATTCACTACAACCAAGTAGTTCTAGGTGTTAGTTTTAAAATTACAAAGTTTATTTTCGCAAAAAAAAAAAAAACATAGTTTAAGTAGGGGGGAATTTACTTACAATCTGAAATAACTTATTTTTTGCGAGCATAGACACCAAAAATACATAGGTAATTAGCTAAAGTAAGTGGCCCTAGTCCACACATTCTTGGTTAAATTTTTCATTTTTCCTAGTTTAAAGTCATTAATTTTAGTTTAATTGTTTGGCACTAGGAGTTGGGACTCTTATTTAATTATCCTTACAGAGAAATTAATATATGCAGCCTTTGCACCTTTTGGTGACCCTGGGCAAGCATATGAATGCTCTCTTCTGATAATTTTCCATCTCCCTTTAGTTGATCACTTAGATTAACTTGGAAACATTGTAAGTGGCCCATATTCGCACATGATTTTCTTATAGCAAGGAACAACCAGATGTATATTAATAGGGGATTTGTAAAGGATCACTGCTGCATATCCACATGTTAAAAATATGCGATTTTTCACTTCTTGCTTATGCACTTTCACACCATAAGTGAATTAAGGCCACCTTAAAACTAACCTAACTAAACTCATTAACTCTCCCCACAAGGGCCACAAGAGAAATTATAGTTTAGGTTAGGAACAAGGGGGTAGGCATCCAATAAGTTGCCTTGGTCTGTTTACATCTTGAAACATAGAAGTTGAACTTTTAGTGAGCTTTAAAATCCATCTATCTGCCCATGTAAAAGAAAACATGAGCGCTACAGAGACCTGATTCAGAGGGGGTTAAGCTTAGGCCCAGTGCATGCGATATTATTTGGGGCTACCTGACCCGTCTAATACTCGTTACTAGTAGTTGATTTACCAAGAAGCTCAAGACTTGAATGTTCACATGGGATGACAGTACTTAGTGGCTAAATCTAGGGCATCATTCCCTATTGGTGACGGTGCAAGCAACACTAGATCCTCTACCTTTACCTTGGTTGATTTTCTTCGGTTGACTCGAGGCATCGCCAGCTCTTTCAGGACATTGTGCCAGCATTCACAAGATATTTTCTCAAGACCCAGTTACATTTGAGAGTGTGAGGATGATTAGGTCTATTAGGAATTGAGTATCATATGTAAAAACAACAATAACCATATTTTTTGATTGACTGGTCACATAGGATTAATCTAAAGGGAACATTTACCTTTCATTTTTCATTTTTTTTCATGTATGCGATCGTATTTTTTCTTTGATTATAATATCTATCCTCTTGAATATTTCCAAAACCATATCTAATTGATGCCATAATGGACCCAACGGAGCCTCGTTGATCTAGATGTCTTTTGGACCTCCCCCCATTACCGGGAGGATTTCCAAGTCTTTCACCATTTAGGAGTCAAGGATGGAACACCGTCACCTTTATCGGTTCATCCTTTATTGGGGCATATTAGTTGGGAACCCTTGACAGTCACCCAATGCCACACCAATGGACACCCTCTTAGGGTCACCACATTCTACTCCTCCCACAACCCCTAGGGGGCAGAGGAGCGCTACCCATTCGGGAAGCCAAGTGAACTAATATTTGAGTACGTTGAAAACAAACCCTATACCTAACCAAAATGTTGTGTCTTCATAGTGTGCAATGGACTCAACTTGCAGTCACCATTCTTAGCTTCATTAAACTTGCCCAATCTAACCAAGTTAACGAACAACCCTATTGCACACAACCCAATCTGAACATCCATTCCCACGAAGCTCCCTTCGGACATTCCAATTTTCAAAGGGAAGAAAGCTGAAGACCCTGGAAATCATATTATGACTTTCCATCTGTGGTTTTCGTCGAACAACATCATTTACGATATTATTCGACTGAGACAATTTCAGCACACCCTAACCGGACCAGCTGTGAAATGGTATGTGGAGCAAACATCTGCTACACATGGAACTTTTAGTGTGCTCGCTACTACGTTCCTTACCTACTTTCAGTTACCCATCCACCATGATTCCGAGATGGAATTAATGACCCATTTTAGCAAAAACTCGTTGTTCATATCTCAAACCATCTCCACAAATGGTGGCGACGTCACAGTTTATGTAAAAGAAAACTCGACGATCAAGTTCTATTGGAATTGTTCTTGAAAAATCTCAATGCAGAGATTTCAAAGGACGTAGTAACTCAAAAACTTACATCCGAAGAGGATGCCATCAACAAAGCCCATTAGCTCGAGCTGATTTACATGCAGTTAGGATATATTTACAATATCTTGTCTAATTCCCCATGCCTGCAAACTTACAAAGAATTTCCAGGCACATCGAACTTCGCAGACGGTTTGATTGGGTCATTGACCCAAAATCACCTAAGCAGCAGTGATCAATACCCCAGTTATGCATATGATTCTAACCAGAACATCCCACAACCCGGCTACCAGAGTCATCATGCACCTTCACAAAACATGACCAATAGGGCGTCATCGTACCACCATCAGCAAGGAGGTCAATATCCTCTAGCTCAGGGGACCCACTACGCAGCTACAAATGTTGGCGGAAGAACTTCCCCCCAGTAGCCATTCACAAACCAGGGACAAGGGAACTTGGTTACCTCACTCTCTTGAGTTTCCCAACTTTCCACACATGGAGTTTCCTGTAACGTCGAATACTGCAGATGTTTTCATCAGTACTTTGGTCCAAGATCACCTAGGGAGTAATAGTACCCATGATACTTAGGGAGTTACCAGGTAGGTCGATACTATAGATGGTTTGATCAGGTCTTTGGCCCAATATCACCTAGGCAGTAGTAGTACCATGTGCGTCGATACTGCAGATGGTTTGATCTGGTCTTTGGCACAAGATCACTTAGGCAACAATAGTACCGTGCGCACTGATACTACAGATGGTTTGATCAGGTCTTTGGCCCAAGAATACCTAGGCAGCATTAATAAGTACCCTAGATACTCATACGATTCTACTCAGAACATATCACAACCTAGCTATCGTGAAAGTCAACCTAGCACTCATATACAAACCAAGGACAAGGGAACGAATATCCCCTATTCCCCACATAGAAGGGACCACCGCCACAGTGTAATGTGTCGATCCATTTAGTGCAACCTTCCTAGGCTCATCAACAATCATACAAAAACAAAAATTCTAAAAATCCTCCAAATGCTGCAAAAAGAAGCCGAGGAACAAACAAAAGGGAGATCATGGACAGGGGGTAGTAACCAGCAATGCCCCCGTGATCTCATTCCATGGACAACCCCAACTGAAATCAAAACCAGGAGCTAAGTAACAACTCCCAAGGTAAAACATGAGCTTAGAGTATCTAATCACTGAATTGAAAGAAACATAGTGATCAACACCTCATAATGCCTAAAGGAAGCTCCACACATTCACACCTTTGAAAAAAAAATTTCAGTGCCGACAAGAATGCCCTCTCTTATCTTCTGTCCATTCATCACATGTTTTCAATAATATTCGAATGAGAAGATGATTTCATTTGGGGTATTTTTCTACAGGTATTGTACAAACCATCCATCATATCATGTACTGAAGGTTCCAATGCAAGTATCATTCTACCCTCAGCATAATAGAGTCCCATAAAAAATCTGCATATCCTAACATCAATTCTCCACAATAAATTAACCATAGGTTCCAAACACTCGACCATGTTTATCATTCCCCCATCTTGCACATGATAAACATCCTTGTTGGTCGATAGAGCCTGCCCTCCATGGTCCTCGTCACTCAAAGTAGACCATATATCATAAAAATCATGATGTCATGACCATACCACTTTAGCCTGGGAAGCACTTCATGCCCATTCACCCACCATCCATCAAGTCAAGTTTTACCATATCAAAATAAAACCCCTTTCCCGGACTACCAGGTTTTGCAATCAGATCAAAATCACACCACCGCGCCTCACATTTGGCCTACCATACCTCCATTAGCATATCCATTTGCAATAATTTCCATCCGCTTTTTCACCCCCACACAAGAGACCAACCAACGGGGTCCCCACCCTCAGCAAAAAAACCCTCCTAACATCATCAGTGAGCTAGCACTTTCATTTTTTGGGGCACCCGTCTCTATGTTTTGTACAATCCAAATCCCATTGTTTCATTCTTTCGGTAAGTTTACAAATATCACAAACAGTGAACAACATCCCCCACTCATCCATCCAAATTTTTCTCCCATGACAGCAGTCCCTGATCACCCCTAGTTTGAGTATCACACCTTTCACACATAAGCCACCATGACATTCATAACCAACATATACCCACCGTGGACGTCCTACCAACTCCAGGGGTTTCCCCATCATAAATAGTTATGACTGCCACCAAGTTGCTTTTTATACTCTGACCTTGGGCCACTGAATCCCCATCATAATTTTTTAAGTTACCCCTCACCATCATGCCTATGTTAAACCTATCACAACCAAGATCTTGATCCCTTGCATCAGTGACTCTCTCGTTCGATTGAGGCTTCCTTTTTGTTGACTTCAACTCCTATTTTCCAAAAAGGAAGCAGTACCTTGGATTACCCCTCACCGCTATAGGGACATCCTTGGGTGGCACTATGGGAATCATCATTTCCCACAGATGTCATCAATACGCTTGACATTCAACTACGACACAATATTTCACGTCAATATGGTATCCTACCTTACAACCATTTAACTCTGATCAAATTTGTCGAAGACCCGTGCCATTATAAACATCTCTTTCAACAATGCTTACACGGGAAGGTCCCAGTCATACACTCATGTGTAAAATGAGCATTTATATGACATACCAATCTTACGCATGTGGGTACCACATTCCACCTATTTTCAAAGGAAAAATTCCCCTAAGGGTGTCAGAAATCGTCATGATAAACAAAATGAGGAGATCACTACCATACTAGCGACACAGATAGAATCTATATCTGTCAAATAGATTTTTTTAGCTAGCCAAAGAATCACGAGCATGGGACATGCCCGCCTCGTAGAAAATTTGTATTTATTATACCATATCATTTCCTACAGGGTTCCCACAGGACATGGTCACTCTTTGACCCGGTTTAAGGCATTTCCAACTTCTTGCTACACGCAGGTCTTTCTCTCTCTCCACACAGTACACAAAAAATAATCTGTAATGTATTTCGGCTATACAGTTCTTCCTAGACCCCACACATTGGAGGGCAACTGTTATCATTGGAAAATCAGACAAGCAAAGGTGACATTATTAAATGTCAGGAAGAAGAATTTACAGGGCTGAGACACATTAGAAAATCTGAATTTTTTTAAAAATCTCTAAGGTCCAGAAGAAAAATCAAATTGTGCACTCAAGACACTAGCAGAATGAGCCTTTGTACACATTTTTCTTCGATATGTGTGCCTTTGAGTGACTTTTCCTCAAAAAACTGCGCGGACTTGAGAGTGGCAAAAGTCACTTTCTAGGACCACAAGACACACTCCAGGAAAATGATCCCACACTTGAGGCTGCCTAAGGAAAACTGCCTAAGCCTCGTTGGGACCTCAAGGGAGCACACAATGGAATCAAACCCCTCTCTTGGGTCACTATCCATCAATGTACCAAGAGAGGGAGGAGAGTTTGAATTCATCTATAAAAGGCCACCAAGAGATGAACAAATGGAGAGCACATTGTTATGTTGGCAAAAATTGCTTTGAAGCAATCCAACAGTGTGTAATCTGGAGCAGAAGTAGAGAGGGGATTCAGTTGTTGGCCATCCAACAACTCCAATCCTTTGGAGTACAGAGATAGACCTTGCACCAGGCAGCTAGGAGGTAAAAACGTCCTTGCATCGGATCTTATAACTCTATAGTTCTAAGGGCCCCTTTCTAAGTGTGTAAACGTACTATCTTTCTCCTTAATAGCAAACAATAAGAGGGAAAATTGACGCCGCCATTCGTATTATTGTTCTTCCTATCTCTATATGAAATTTCGTGTTTTTTTTTTAGTTGATTCTTGTTTTCTCTCTACATTAGCATACTATATCATTATTTAGTGTGTATTGCTTTATAGCATGTTAACTAACCTGCTATCTCTCTTATTTATCTGCTTGTGACTAGAATCTTAAGAGGTAATGAACACTCCTCTTAAGCAAGTGTGGATTGGTACACTTGTGCACCAAATATACCAACACATTGATAATGAATTATTAAAGAATGATATTGATAATGAAGTATTATGTAACACAAAATTATAAATTCACATTTCAATATCTACATAATATTAAGTATGCATATTCCTGAATGGGGATGGGTATTGGAGACAAGTGATGTACACGCTGGGGCATTTAATCCCCTCTCCATGCAAAATTTATAATGAGGAAGTGTGCCGAAGAAGCTTGTTCTAGCAAGCGGGATTCAAAGGTTCTCAATTGCGTTCTTGGTATATCTAGTGATTTGACCACCACTAAACTTTGTAGTTGGCATCAGGGACTGGGAAACAAGAACATGGTGGGTGGCACTTCTCTAGGAGTTTAGGGTGGCTATTTTTCTATGCCATCCCCTACCCTTCTTTTTGATACAACAAGTTCAAACAAAAATGTAAGCACTAATGGTTATACCTCCTTCACGGTGGTGGTTCAATACATAATTATTTGGGACCCGGGCTCGTGGAGGCCTGTAAAAGTTGCGGGAAAGCTCTTGGAATTTGTGTAGGTAGGACACCAAAGACGGAAGGTTTCGAAAGTGTTTTCTCTCGAGGTGTACTATATTTCCATCTTGTAGGTAAATTTTCCATGCTTGGATTTATTTTCAATTCTAGTTTTATACTTCATTTGGTCTGGTACTTTCTATATATAGGAGCTTGTATGTCTCTTGGTGTTTGACGTAGAAATTGTTAGTAGCGGTGGAAGCCTACTTGTGGGCTTTGTTCCTTCCCATTTTTGTAATTCATCTGGGTTATGTTCCTTTCCCTTTTTTTTAATTCATATTTTGTGGACCAATGGGGAGGTGGGTTGTCACCTCTCGGATTTTGTTTCCTTTTGTGGGTTTGGGAGCTACCTCAAGCTCAGGGGGCTGGAGGAGATCAGGTCTCTCATTCTGGTGTGTGTTTGGTGTGAATGGATGTTAATTTTTTACAGGAAAGAGGGTGTATGTTGGTCAGCCTATCAATAAATGCTATCTTGGTGCCTCACATTGCACATCCTACATTGTACATTTTACTCCCAAGGTAAATTGGGCTCTTCATAGGAGTTGGTACATAAGGTGTAAGACTCTGAGTGGGTGGTGTGAGGTGGTAAGTTGGAGGCACATGCAGCACCAGTGTGGATGTGCTCGTAGAGGCATTGGGCCTCAAGGCCAAGGCATTGTCCACAGCACAGAAAACCAAGATTTTAGAGAAGAGGTGGACCAACATCCAGCCCATTCATCAAGGAGAGTTACTTTCCCCCTCCTTTTGATTCTCTCGAAGAACAGATTTATCAAGTTACCTTGCTTGTGGAGCAGCTAGCTTGAGATTGAACTGAGGATCATAATAAAGTTATTGCTTTTATGAATGAACTCCAACACAACCAATGGGACATGATGGATAAATTGGTCTCACTACATTGCAGCCATAAAAAAATTCAGGGGAGGCTAGACCATGTCAAAGGCAGGATTGAACACATAGAAGCTCATGTTCATGAAGCATTTTTTCCTCCTCTACCACCAAGAAATGAACCAGATGCTCCAACTCCATGAAATTTGGTTGATCAAGCATAAATTTTGGTTGTATTTTGGTTCTTGGGATTTTCTAGTTAGTTTAGGCTATCTATATGTTGTTGTCATTTTTTGTCACTACCCTCTGGCCAACAGGTCCCGTAGTAATGAGACCTGAAGATTTTTGTAACCAAATCTCTCACTATGTATACTTGACATAACTTAATAAAAAACTCTGATATATATATATATATATATATATATATATATATATATATATATATATATATATATATATATATATAGAGAGAGAGAGAGAGAGAGAGAGAGAGAGAGAGAGAGAGAGAGAGTGCATATAACTTCAAATACACTACTTCAATTAAGTGTTGAGATACAATTGCATCCATAAATTGCTTTTGCATTTATGTATACTTATCATAACTTAATAAAAAATTTTGATATATATATATATATAGAGAGAGAGAGAGAACATATATTTTCAAATACAATATATATATATATATATATATATATATATATATATATATATATATAGAGAGAGAGAGAGAGAGAGAGAGAGAGAGAGAATATATTTTCAAATACACTACATCAATTAAGTGTTGAGATACAAATGCATGTATAAATTACATTTGCATTTACATATATTTTCAATAGATTTGATGTTGACATACACTTGTTTTAATTGCAATATGAAGTATATATATAACTTTGTCTTTGTCTATCAATGCATTAAATTTGACCAGGCCAAAAATTACCTTGAACTTTTTTTTCAAAAAATTGGATAGTAATAGTGCTTGAATCCTATTTTTGATAGCTAAAATGTGCTTGAATCTTATAGTTGATAGCTAAAATAGATTTAACATCATAAAAAATTAAAACATCGACAAATCTAGAAACTTAATAATTATAACCCCGATTTCCCAAAAAAAATCACCTATCAAAGATAATGTGCCGGAATTTCAATCAAAATAGTGGGCCCGAATTTCAATTATTTTCTACGTAATTTCTCAATTTCAAGTGTCCTCGTAGAGTTGCATTCATAAATTACTGCAACGACATGGCAGTTAATATGTAAAATAAATGATGTCAGCTGGAGTACTCGAACATAAAATCTAAAATGCAATCAAATGGGTTTCTCATGAAACAGACTGATTAAGAAAACACAATAAATTACTGCAACGACATGGCTTTTAATATGTAAAATAAGTGATGTCCTTTACAATAAATTATTGCCCGAAATGGCTTTTAATATGTAAAATAAGTGACGTCTTTGGGAGCGAGTAGTGTTTAGGAGCGAGTAGTGTTTAGTGCGACTTTTTGAAGGCTTTTACAGTGACTTTTTACGGTGTAATTTCTCTAAATTTCCGCAGGAATTTATTAAAAAGAGAAGTTTGATTACTAACTTTGCACAATCGAAATGCCTTAGATGTTTTTGAGGGTGTTGAATCCATATATAGAGTCACCGGATTCCGGCACCTGAAACTTCAAAAAGTCGCACTAAAGACAACTCCCTTTAGGAGTATAGGAGCATAAAATCTAGAATGAGTTGAGAGTTGAGTTGTTTATAAGTGAGATTTTTTGAAAAGTTTTTTTTGGTATATTTTTCATTTAATTTATTTAAAATTTTTGAATGATTTATTGAAATTACAAGTTTAATAGGTGATTTAAACCATAGTTACCAAGTTTAAGTTCCAATTTGAATTTGATTAGGTACAGAAAAAAATCAATTACTTATAATTCAATACCTCTTACATATATTCAAATATATCAATTTCTCAATATTTTAAATCATTGAAATGTATAATTATAATATTCAAAACAATAAATATTGCAATTAAAATTATATATTAGACCAATTAGCTTAATTTTATATTTAGAATAGCAAATAAAATAGAAAGTTTTAAGAATATTTGTATTAATCCATTTACCACCTACACCATAATATGATACTTAAAAAGAGTGAATTTCCAAGAAATTCTTCCTCATTATAATGAACAATATAATTCTATATTATCAAGTATTTTATATTCATAATGAAGAGATATATTAAGTGTGTGAAAATATTCTTTAAAAATATTCATTTGTATTATCAATTGCTAATTACTTATTTATCAAACCAAATCCACCTTAATTTATTACATATAAAAAATGTTAAATTGTATTGTTTAATACTTACTCAAAATCTGAATCAAGAAAGTCCATTTTGAAAAAAATATATATTTAGATTCACAAATAATTCATACCATTTTTCTCATTGTTAAAATATTTCTGCTTAAATTTGATAAATCTATAAATTTACAAATTATAAATTTACAAATTTTTTAATAAATCTATAAATTTACAAATTATAACTTTACAAATTGTTTACTTTACTCTGTAAAAACAGTATTGTCGTGGAGCTTATAAATCATAGAGTTTTACATATATTTCCCGTAAATTGCTTATTACATAAAACAACATCTAGCATTATAATTTGTTAACCATAATCCTATCCTATTTCCTGAATCTGAAGGGGGTTTTGAACAAACCCTTGGATCAGCAGTGATTATGGTTTAAATAATACAAATCAAAATTATGGTTTAAATAATACAAATCAAAATTTGACCAAATTTTTTTCAGATTCCAGCAAGAGAAATCAGTGGTAAACTCCATAAAATCTCAAGCAACTTAAATCCAAAATGCAATCAGACGGGTTTCTTATTTTTATCTACAATGAAATAGACTGATTAAGAAAACACAAATAATTCTATGCTCTTACATTCAATTACAAGTAATAGGCATTACAGCGCTTATTTCATAGGCAACAACCCATTAATTATGGGAAAATGCTTGACAATCTAAAATTCAAAGCGAGACATTTTATCAAAACTCCACACAATCGCTTAGTTGAACAATGCAATGCAGTCGTGATAATTAATCTTCAGGTATGGCTTCCAGCGACGGCCTCCATGAAGATACCCGTCTATCCTCTCTATAACTTACACGAACTCTACGTCTGCGATTGGATCCCTGGACTTCCACTTTTTGGCCTGGAAACGAACCTGTAGACACCTGGGCGTGGCCCCGAGAAAGCAATTCGTTATACTCCTTCGCCGATACCAAGATCTTGACACGCTGAACAATTTTTTCTTTAGCAGTTGCGTTTGCATTGGATTCCTTCGGCTCTTCAGATTTAGAAGCCGATCTCTGCAATACAACTGGATCATCGGCTGCTGTAATTGGATACACAGACTTCCTGCTGGACCTTCTGCTTGTTCTCCTTATCTGATTCTTTCCATCGACAACAGTTAGACAATTTCCCATGGCCGATATTGGATGTATAGCCCTTACTTGTTGCCACTGGGGCTTACGTTGCCTTATAGTTAAAAGAAAGATTCGGCCAGACAATGCAGCACATGGAGGTCATTGTCAGGTCACTGTCAAACATCATTAACTATAACGAATCTTTTTGTGTCGTACTGTATGTAACGCGTTTGGCAGGTATTAGGGTTGAAATTAGGGTTGGGAAAGGTTTTGCGACGCGGCCAGGCAGCTCCTGCGCACGTCGGTGGAAGTTAACGCACATGAGAGGGAAGGAGAACATTTCTGCTCGTATAAACAAATACAAGATGCAGGGCAATAAACAAGTACGGTATTTTTGTGTTACATTCTAGAATATTTTAAATCTAACAATATATAGATTTTATGACGAGCTGTAGGGAAGGAGGGCATTTCCACTCGTATAAACGATGCAGGCCATGGAAACCAATAAATACAGTGTTTTTTTGCTTCAATCCAAAATATTTTGGCTGTAATAAATATATAAATTTTATGACACACTGCATGTAGTAGTGTGGTGGTTGATGTATAACGTAGACTCCATATCTGAAGGATGTATAAAATTTTTATGGAGGCTGTTAACTACAATCTTTATTCATGTGTGTAATATTTTCTTAAAAAAATCAATGAAGTTGTATATATATATATATATATATATATTGATATATTGTAGAGCTTTTTTATTTTCTATTTTTTAAAATGCAAGTTGCTATACATATGATGCATATGGTAGCTTCCACTTGTCCAAAGGAAACTAGGCTTGTTGGCCACTCAGAGAGTTAAAAGTCAACCAAAACTGAAATTGTTTTTTCTTTTTACAAGTTGTCTTGACTACTTTACTATGTCCATAAAAGTTGCAATTGAAACAAAAACTATTAACCTTAGCTGCAAAAAACATTTAAAACTATTACAAGCTAATATTATCCATTATAAGAGTCAATTGGAGTCGGGTCCTTTGCAGTGAATCCCTACATCTCTACTTGCTGCATGCTTTGTGGTTGAGGCTTGATCCGCCCAATTCTTGGCGTTGCTTGAAACTGTGACTTGGCAATCTCTGGAATAGCCTGTTTAATTTGTTGCAATTCAAAAACCAGTGCTCGGTTTCCTTCCATTTCTTGCATGCTTGACATTGATTTTGCTAAGACACACTTTAGTTTCCAATAGAAACCGTCCTCTTGTATTTCTCGGGTCACAAATGAAATCCATGGTTGCCTCCTGCTGTTTGATGTCCTCATCCTCATCATTGCTCTCTCTCTCCCAGCCCTGAATGGTATTATAGTTATGTACTGGGTTTTTAAATTCATAAAGAGCATATATATTTTCTAGAGCTTGCTTAGTAGTCTTTCTTCCATGCTTGATTGGTCCTTCACTTTGTATT
This sequence comes from Pinus albicaulis, assembly GCA_034641835.2. NCBI lineage: Eukaryota > Viridiplantae > Streptophyta > Pinopsida > Pinales > Pinaceae > Pinus > Pinus albicaulis. Next base: position 1,642,810,799 of record CM076580.1, read on the forward strand.
GTTTGCTTTTATTTTCTTTTGCATGTGCCTTTTCTTTTTCCTGCTTGACCTTTGGCCATAATAGCTTGGCAGGAAAGTCTCCCTGTAATAATGTATAGTAATCTTTTATATAGCAGAGATGAATTAGTAATATTATCCTGTTGAGCTTTGGTGGTTTCCTCAAGAATTACGGCAAACACAGTAGTTTGAGCAGACAGAGTTTCCGCTACACAATCCAGTTTACCACCATGGATTTGCATGTGCCTCCGGTTACAACTTGTGAACCACAGATAGCAATTTAACCAAAATAGAAATTGAAGGGAAACACTACTCAAACTATAGCTAGACCTACCATGACTTTGACAGAAAAAATTCAAACTATCCTAAGAGGCCTGCTCGTAAACCCAAAAATTGTTACCAATGATAATTTTCCAAGCTTCGATTCCCTTAAACTGATTGTAACCCATGGAAGCTGCATAAATGAAGGAGGGTGTTAACTACAATCCTTGTTTATATATATATAATATTTTCTAGACAGGAAGCTCCAAATATGGAGGGTGGGTGTCGACTACAATCTTTCTAGGACAACCATTTCCGGGATACGTACATTTATGAGAAATGTATGTGAGTAAAAGTGGCATTGCCTTGTGATTATAGTGAGACTATTTCCATTACAATCTCCACATAAAAGTAGGGGAGAATAAACAGTTAGTTAGCAGAAGGGAGAGTTAATTTAGCAAAATTTTAGAAGTGGGGCCTTTACAATTACATGTATCACAAAGGGGAGTAACTAGAATAAAACCTATAATAAGTTACAATTTTATAAACTATTTTAAATAATAAAGTAGTATTATTTATAAGTTTTATTTAATGTACTAAGGTTATATTAAAATAAAGTTACTTGTTATGTAATTGCAAAAGGTTATGATTGAAAAAACAAGTTTATTTGTCTTTGGCTAATTTAGTAAGGTGTTGTCTACAAAGGTTATAACTTTTCTCCGAGGATAGATTTTTTTCTGGAATCCAGTTAAAAAAATTCAAAAAATTATGGGATTTTGTCATAATCTTTCAGGAATTTTCATTATTTTCCAGACTAATATGTGAATTCTTTAGACTATGTTATTTAGTAATAGCTTATAGTTACTAAAACAATTATAGAATGATCATATTTATATTTAACATTTTATCTTAATACACAAATTACATTTGATATTAATTCTAACCTTTTATCTTAATACACTTATATTAATTCGATTTGATATTTAATTTTTTTTGGCAATAAACTTACTCGTGTGGGATACCTGGACCATAAACTCTACTGAAATGCTTTCCCAAGGACGAGTGGGTACATGTAATGGATGATGTAGACCATGTTTCTTGTTGCTAGGCTTGTTGGTACAATAAAGAATGCATCTTCCTATGAACCTGGATACCTACTCTTACATCTTCGGCCAATACACATACCTCTACAATTTTTCCACGGTATTCCCTACACCAAAGTTCCCTACAACCTTGAAGATGTAAGCCTCGCTGATGAGCTGCAATTGATCACCTTTAGGAACACATATCTTATCCAACCTATAGAGTAACCCATCTCAGAGATTGTAGTCAACAATGATATCACCATCATGCACATGACCGTGATGTTGCAACTATTGAAAAACCTCCTTGAAGTCCTTATCCTCTGAATATGCATCTTTGTATGCATCATGGGTGAATTGATCGATGCGCATAAAAGTTCCCAAATCTGTGCTTTTTGTGTGGGTGGCCTTGAAATCATTTCAGGAAACTTCTTTTTACTTCCCTTCTTGTACTTGATCACCAAATGAAATTGTTGTGGAAACCCCATCCACTTGAAATTCCTAGTTTGTTGTAGCTTACTTTGGGCATGCAATTATTGTAGTGGTTAGTGATCTATGTGGATTACTATCTCCTTTTCCATCATATAGTGTTTCCACTTCCTCAGAGCTTGCACCAGGGCATAGAGCTCCTTCTCGTATGTAGGGTAGTTAAGGATTTCTCCATTAAATACTTCTAAATGGTAGCATACATGCCTTCCTCCATGCATCAATACTACTCCCATATCATATGAACTCCCATTTTCCTCCACTTCAAATGGTTGCCAGAATTTTGGTAATACCAAAACTGGTGCTTAACTGATTTTCTTCTTTAACTCCTTGAAATTCCTCTGCGAACCCTTTCCCCACTAGAAGATCTTGCCACCTTTTGTTATGGCATGGAGCAATGTTTCTATCACTAAAAATGAGGCTAAGAATTTCCTTAGGTATTATGTTTCCCAAATGAAACTTCTGAACTCAAAAACATTATTAGGCATCAGACATTTCATGATAGTGTCCATCTTGGCAGGATCTATCTTCAACTCTTCTCCACCTATCACATATCCCAAATACACCAAAGACTTCTTTTCAAACTCACACTTCTTTAGATTTTATAGGAATTTGTACTTCTTTAGTGTCTCCAGCACCTGCGTCATATGTGATATGTGCTCCTCCTAGGTAGCATTGTATCCCAGTATATCATCCAAGTAGAAAATAACAAATTAATCTATAAAATGACGCATCATATCATTCATCGATCTCATACACATAACTATGCATTACACAGGCCAAATGACATGAAAAATCACTCATACAAAACTTGCTTTGTTTTGAAGGTAGTCTTCCAAGTATTATCTTCTTTGACTTGAACCAAGTGATATCCAAACTTTAAGTTCAACTTGGTGAAGTATTTTTCTTGTTGCATTTTATCTAGAATATCATCTATCATGGGCATAGGGTACATGTTCTTGAGCGTGATTTTTTTCAACGCCCTGTATTTTATACACATCTGCCAAATCTCGTCCTTCTTTGGAACAATGATGATGGGTGACCCACATGGTGATGTACTCGGTTGAATGACACCTGTTCTAGTAGCTCCTACAATTGTTTCTTCACCTCACTTGATTTTATAATAGATTTCATTCACAACCCAATATTTGGACATGGGGATTCAAACAATAGTTGGATCTTGTGCTCCACTTCCCTCTTAGGTGGTAACCCTTTAGGATCCCGTAAGACATCCATTTATGCATGTATAAACTTTTCCAATTGTTGTTTCTATTTGTTAGCACACCCCTCCAAGGAAGCCTTACCTCTTATTAACTCTTCTGAAAAATAAATTTCTCTCAAAAACAATAAAACACACTTGTTTTTGGAACTGATCAATCTCTTGGCCTGTTTGGCACTTACTAGCAAAATTGTTGACTTTCATTTTTGTGCGTTGATGAAAAATAATTTTTCATCCTTGACGAGCTGATATTGGTTAGCTCCCTTCATAAATATTGCATCTCGCATGTAAATGTAGGGACTCCCAAACACAACTCAACATACATCAAGGGGCACTGAATATTGTTCTACTTCATCAATAAGATCATTGCTTATAGAAAATCTATTTTTTCATTGTTTAGTTACCTTCAGCTTTGCATCCTTATTTACCCATCCCATTGGATATGGGTTTGGATGATCATGAACTTCCATCCTCAAATTCTTAACTAGCTCTTCTACAATGATATTCACCTACAATCCTGAGTAAACCATAACATAAATATTTTTCTTCTTGACCCATATCTTTAAATGGAAGATTTTGGCCATTTATTTCTCTTCTTATCGTTGAGGGATAATCATATTCACCTTTGTATGCACTAACATACATATGATATTCTCATCCATGTCTGAGTTTGTTTCAATTGGGTTGTTTGAATATATGGCCATAAGATTCTTCTTCTTCTTATCTTTCTTCTTGTTCTTTGGGTTTCTCTCTACATGCAACTTCCATCACTTCTCCTTTGTATGGTTATCAATGTTGCAGTGGTTGCAATGGTTGTTGGAATATCTGCATTGGTGTTTTATGGCTACGATATTTTTATATTTCCCCCCTTCTTCCTTCGTCTTCCCCTCCTTAGAAACATATAATTTCTCCTTCTACTTCGATCCACTTGATTAGGCTCTCTTTAGGACTATGTTCTTTAGGCACTATGTCTGTACATAAGCCTCATACACTGATTTGGGCTTGAACATCATCACTTGATTCCACAAATGGTGATGTATACCCCACAAATACTTGAGAAGTACATCTGGGTTCTTTGGAGAGATACCCAACATTATGGCCATCTTACTAAATTCTTTGGTGTACTCCTACAATTTTTCCCTGACTTTTGCGTGAGGTAGTGCCATCGGATCCACTAGTCCTCTACGTACCCAATAAGGTAAAACAATGAATTAATAATGGTTTTGATGTCTCCCCACTTACTCACTGGAGGATCCCCTTCCAACCTTAGGGTCTCCATGTGGCTCTCCCACCAAGTCACGGCATGGCCCTCTAATTTCAGCTGTGCAATTGAATTTTTTTATTCTTCCTCAATTTGATGAATGCTGAAATATAATTTTAGTTTTTGCAACCAGTGATTCAACTTCAGAGCATTGATCTTCTCATATTATGGCTTGATATTGATCTTTGATTCCATTATAAACAAGGTTTGTGATTTATTCATGGAACTCAAATTTGGTTGATCTTTTTCGAGTTCTTTCTTTAGTTGATTCTTCATTTCTTCTTGATCTCCAAATCCTCCTTCTGATTTATTCTTTGCATTCCAGCCCCCATCTTCTCCAAATATCTCAAGCTTATTTTTTAGAGTTGCCATTAGGAAATTTACATTATGATTTATATCAGTGACTTGTTGTGCCAGTTACAAAAACCTCTCCTCTACAGGATCACGAGGGTTATTCACAAATTTGTCAGCCATGACCAAGGTTTGACAACTTTTGGACCAAGTGATCTAGTTCCCCTAAAAATCTCCAATATACACCCAAAGAAACCTGCTCTAATACCAATATTATCTGTAAACTACCGTGGATATTCCACTGGATAGTTTGTCACAACGCATTTTATAATATTATATTTAAAATTTGAAAAATCTCCACTATTACAATTTTATTAGATTTTTGGATCTGTATATTTATTTTTAATAGTGCATGCATGCAAATAAAAATTATGCATAAAATAGAGAATGGAAAAATAAAATCTCACACACACATTTGACACAAGATATCCTCTGGGAAACCCTTTCAGGAGAAAAACCCAGTTAGAAGGTGAGGTCACTCTGCTCTCTTTCTCTGAATGCAAATATGGTTGTGAGTACAAAGAAGAATGGCTTGTGGCTCGTGGGTTGCTACAATGCAAAAATCATCTCTATGTGCTCTACCTCATACACCTCTTGCATATTTTTTCTTAACTATGGAACAATTCACTCAAAAGAGTTGAATCCCTTTTCCTCCCAATGGCTCAGTTATAACACAACCCAATAGCCTACTAGTGCTTATGTTTGACTACTTCAACTCTTAAATAGAGTTACAGTATTGACTCTTCTATATATTTTTACATCATAATCACATGGCTATCCCATTTTTCATGAATAATGGGGGCTGGCGTGGCATCCTCTCGAATTATAGTTGTGAAAATAGCAAGGTCAACATCTGAGTGGCATAATTTTTGCATACAAAATATAATTGATGTGATTCTTGCATCAATGGAAAGGTATCTTTGGGTAAAATAGGAAAAAAGGTGTTGTGCTAGAGAAAAAAAATTTACCTCAAAAAAACATCATTTGATGCCTCAAAATACTCCTAGAATGTTTTGGACCCTATTTTCCCAAACTAGGTACCACTTGTAACAATGGTCATGTGAGATAATTCCTCCACTTTCCCCACTTTGAAAGCATTGAGATGGATGAAAAACAATATAATGATCTAATACGGATCAAATAGACACCCCATATCTCTGCTTTATTTTTTCCAATATGGAAAATTGTTCAGATTATTACTTTGAGGGGTATTAATTTTTGTTTTAAGGCTACAATGCCACAAGTATATTATTAAAGAGGACTAAGGTTTAAATCCTTTAGTCCAAAAGCATAATTTTATGTAATTTATTATATGTGTATTTTTAGTGTTGAGCCTCAAGACTGTCTTTATTTTGATATCTATTTCACCACTTCTCCTTCCTTTATGACATAATTCACAAAGCCAATCAGTATTAATTGATACATTTTCACTCCGAAAAGGCATTTAAATTATCTCTCTTTTATATTCTAATGTTTCTTATAATTTTAATGAATTTTGTATTTAGCTACAGAATTCATGCAATTTTGTAGCTAATCTTCGTTTCTGCAACTACCGACATTGTTTGACATGTTTCGAAGAAGAAGGAGAGGAGTGAAGCAGATGGATAGTTTTGAAATGATCAATACATGCATTTTGTCCTACTCACCTATCTAAAATCGAGAGAAATCATGCCTAAGATCACGGTCAAAGGATTAGTCAAATGGGAGGCCGAGACAATGAACGAGAAGATGGAAGCTTCATGATTTTCTCTACATGTATAAAATCATGAAAGCTATGAAGACCACCGTTCTTTTTAGAATTCTACTTCTCAGTTTTGTTAATATATTTAGGTGGTATCATCTCAAAACAATTTAATTTAATTTACTATAAATACCGGGTTGTTTTGAATGAGAAACAAGTTCAATTTCTGTAATATTGCTACATAGCGAAACTTTGTTTTATTAATGCAATAGGAAGGTGAAGTTCAATAGCATTGATGCGTAACTAGTCTCACATAATTCTTCAAGCCTTTCTGTTGTAGTGGGCCCCTGCACAGAAATTTTTTCGTAGAATAAATTTCTGTTGCTTTCTAGTTTAATTTTCTGTTACCGCATAGATTAATTCCTTAGTTGTTCATTAATTAAATGTTGAAGTTTACATAACATGAATGTTGTGTCTTTCACATAAGTTTAATGCTTTAATTGTTTCGATGTCCTGAATTATATTGATGTCATAATTGTGTTAGCATATGGAAATGAATCTTTGTTTTGCATTTTTTTACGCAGTAATAATACATCTCAGAACAAACAAGCATTTTACCTTTGCGCAAGAGGAAGAATACTCTATTTTCCTTCTTAGTTCAATTAGCTTTTTCAATTTCCATAACATAGTCATTTACATAGGATATTTAGAAGTTTACTACTTTCCATTTCATATAATTTAGAATAGAATATTTCGTTTTAGTAGTGAATAGAGTTAAAGTTTTGTTTAATATTTTGTTTTTCATAGGATTAATTTGATTGTTTTCATTTGATCAGTAGATAGAAGTTTTCAATTATATGATAGGATTTAATTATAGTTTGTATTTATGCTTTGTTTATATTTAGAAGATATTTAAGTAGATAATCTACTTTTTTAAGTCAATAAGTTTAGGAGTATTTTTATAGACATTCTAAAGATAATCGTTAGCATAGGATAATCTAACATAGAGTTAAACATGGTTTCTTTTTATGAAATATAGACTAGTTTTAGATCAATTTTCTTTCTTAATTTTACATTTCCTTTTCTTCCTTTTTGTAACTTTCATTTTCTAAGTTATTAGAATATTTTCTTTAGAATAATTCATAGATCAATTTCCTTCTTAGGTTAATACTAAACATTTCATTTTCTTCCTTCTTAAGTTTATTTTTCAAGCATTAAAATTCTTTTAGATTCAGTTACTTTCTTGCTTTTAGATTTTATTGATATAAAATCTCTAAAACGCATAAAAAGACAGAATTTATTTTCTAGTACTTTTGAAATCAATTGTTCTTATTTCTTAATTATCGTCATAGGATTTTAATTAAGTTTAGATTTCATTCCTTAGATCATTTATTAGTTTAAAAATTGAAGATAAAACATAAAATCCCCTGAAATCAACATATAAAATCTACATAACGAAGTAAGAAAGATAGGCTTCTAGTATATATAGTGCATCTTCACTTCACAAGATTACGAACTCTGGTCGATAATTTATGATAACAATTTAAGACATTAAACTGACTAAAAATTTTCGCGTCGTTGCGGGGGAAGTGTAATTAGGAGCCTTATTTCTTAAACCTAAAAAAAAATCTAAAAAAAAAACATGATATCCATAGAGAAAGATATTTTAGGGGTAGATTTGTAGCTAGAGGTAGAAGTTTGATCCCAACAACACCACTCACCCCACCAAGACCTCATAGTGCCACACCACTATCTCAAACTCATATTTCATTCTTAAAACGTAGACTCCCTGAAGTGTTGAGGTTAGAAATCCAGCCTAGAGACTCTCCAACTTCATCAAATGAAGTAGTCATAGAAGAAGAATATCATAGATCTCCAATAGTAGGAGTAATATTTTTAACCTCCACCGGAGAATAAATTTCAGCTCAAGAGGTAGAAGTCCCTAGTGAAGAGGAGGAAGAAATATTCTTCAACATACCATTTATAGAAGAACAATTGGAAGAAAAAATAACTACAAGAACAGAATCCTATATTAGTTTTGATGAATCTACAATGGAAGGAGAAGGAGAAGGAGAAGTACACAATCTGAAGGGAGAAAACATAAGAATAGGAGGAGGAAGAAGAGTTGGAGGAAATAGAGGTGGACGAGATGGAGGAGGTAGAGGAAGAGGAAGAGGGGAAGAGAATATAGATGACAATAGATAAGACCCTATTGGATTTCCTATCTATGATGAGGATACAACTTCTACAATGAAGAATATCTCACCTTCCATCATTCCCAATTTTCATGGACTAAGAAATGAAGAGCCTCAAACATTTCTATTTTGAATTTGAGGTTTTATGTAGATCTTATGACTACTTACAAGATTCTCAAAAATTTAAATTGCTTCTTGCAACACTTAAGGGTGTAGCATTAAAATAGTTCATGGGTTTAATAACACACTCAATTAGGACATGGGAGGAGATGAAGAGTGCATTCTTGCAAAAATATCAAGATTATTGCATACCTCATAGTCGGAAAGATGAATTTTTTAAGTTGATTAAAAGAGAAGATGAAAAATTAGAGGACCTAATTGAGAGATTCAGATGCAACTTAAAAAGAGCTAAAATGGAAAACTTGGATCGAGATACTTTAAAAGCTCTCTTGTTGAAAGCCATTGGAAATGAATTGATAGATATTCTTAATATAATGGTAAAATGAGACATTTCTCAATTACCATTACTTGATATCTCTAAATTATGCATACATCTCTCAAGAGAGAAATAAAGAATTGGAAAAAATTCAAGAGATCCTGTTGTCTCTAGATTGAATATATCCACAGTTGTAACAATAAGTAGGGCAGAAATAAGAAATCTTCTTGATGAATTCAAAATGGATATTTTAGGGAGTCTTAGTGAATAAGTAGACACCCTAAAATTACAAAACAAGAAAAATTTGAAAGTGATACCTTATCTATCTTAAGTCCTAAGTGCCGAAAGAAACATGCTTTAAGAGAATGCCATCTTTATTTGAAAGTCATAGAGACTTGTGTCATATGTACAGAAAATCATGAAACAAATAATTACCCTTCTATACCAGGTCTTAAAGTCATCTTCCAAGAAGAAAAAGCCCCACATCCAGTATATCCTCTTTGTTTTTCTCTAGAAGACCATGGCAAGGGCCATAAAATCAAGGTTTTAATACTCAGATGTATATTCAACCCCAACAATAATTGGAATTCATCAATTCCATGGAAGCAACCTTGGTCTCGACCTAAACCTTGGGCACAAGGAATGAAGAATCCCTATGGAATATATTCTCAATATCACCAATATCCACAATCTTATCCAAACTATCCTCCACAACATTTTCCTTAACCTAGTAAACAACCTCAATTCCCAAATCATAATCCACAACTTTCATTACCATTTCCACAAAGGCCAAACCAACTACCTGCTCAACCACTCCCAAATCCAAATAATAAAAATGCACAACCTATCTATAACATAGAGGGACAAAATTTTCAAACTTATATGATAAATCCACTAGATCTTAAAAATGTTAAACTTAGATCTGGTAGAATACTAGAAAATAAAAATCCCTCTGTTGTTATTCAGGATAAAATCGAGCACTTTGATGATGAATTTTCTCCTCAAAATGAAAATATTCAAAATAAAAATAATCATTCTGGAGAAGGGACATCTCTTCATCAGAATCAAAATTTTCAAAATAAAACACAAAAAGATCTAATAAACTCAACTCCTATCATAGAGCAACCATCAGTATCTTTATTTAAACCCCGTTTTCCTGAAAGATTACAAATTGATAGAGGGGTAGAAAAAATATTTTGTTGCCTAACTATGATATATTAGATGAGCTGAAAAATGTTTGTATCAAAATTCCTTTGTTACAAGCCATTAATGAAATCCCAATCCTTGCAAAAAAAAAAAGAGTTTAGTATAAAGAAACCAGGAATAAAAACAAAAGAAGTCAAAAGAATCCGCATTTAGGACAAGTTGAACACAATCTTATTGGCAAAAAGTAAACTGAAATAGTGGCATTTAAACTTGAAACACTTTCATGATCTATTTTTTATGGGGTTCATATTTAATATTCTTTTGATCTTTGTTTCCTTTTGTCCTTTGATTGTTCTTTTAGGACATACCCTCTTTTTTCATTTTTTGATTTGGGAATACATTTGCAGAAAGCAAAGGTATGTACAATATTTCAAGAATTTTAACAGAGTCAAATCAAAATTATGAATATTATATTTATAGGACCCTAAAAACGGCTTCACATGGGGATGGCATCTCCTCGTGAGATGTCAAGAACACCATTGACTAGTAGCCTGATCCATTGGGCCAATCCCAAACATGCATATGTTGTGACTGAAAACTCTTGAACTGAATTTACACCTTTTTCTACAAACTGAAATCTGATTCGAGACTAAAAGGTGCTGCAACTTTCAAACCAAGCTACTAAATCATCAATATATTAGGGCCTTTTCCTTGTCTTCAAATATTAATGAATTATTTCAAACTAGTTGAAAACTAAAAACTGAAATAAGTTGAAGTCCTACCTATTTACTCTAATCCGTTGTCTAACTGCTGGTTTGGTAAAATGAAATAACCAATGCAACCATTCAAGCATTATGTACTTTGATAGATTTTGTTGCATTTTCTTGTTGATTATCAAAACTGTAATCATGCAACCTATTAAAAACATGTCAACAAATGAGATGATAAGGAAATACTTGATTTCCTTTGTTGACTCTAGAAAATTTTCAAAAGGATCTTCCAAGATATATACACTAATGTTTAACTGATCTAAACAATTGTACATATATTCTGGATGGCCTGCATGCCATGAAATTGAAATGTTATTTTCATCTTTATCTCACTGCAAACTTTCATATAAGATTTGTGATGATATTCCTATTGATTGTAATGTTTGACTGTTGAAACCTTTATCATCTTGATTCTGAAAATCATAGTTAGTTAATGGAGGCAAGCTTTGAATGCATTCAATATCCAACATATGTGCTATTGGATCATGAAAAACTTGGGAAAAATTCTGCAACCTATGGCATATAGGATTCCATGGGACTTCATAAACTTCAACAAGTTGCTCATCCTTTTCTTTAAAGGTGTCATACCACATTTCCTTTAAAATCTGAAATGATTCAAAACATATTGGTATGGAACTTTCTTTTGTCATTTGATCATATGTTTCAATGGAATTTGATAACTGTACTTGTGAAACTGAATAATCACGATCAATAAATTCATTGTTTTCTTTGTTTTCCATAAAAATCTCTAAAGACTAATTATTATTGATTGCATTAAATTTGTCTCTAATAAACTGAAATGAAGAAAAACAAAGAGGTAAAGAACCTTCACTTATTACCAAATTTTGTGCTTTTTCTTCCTCACTCTCATAGCTGATCTATATTGGCTGATCACTATATTCTGACTGCTGAAACTGAGTTTCCTCATACCACAAACTAGCTTCTGATTGTTTTGTAAAGTCAGCTTGAGTTTGGAGAACATAACTATCATCATAATGATCATACTTAGGAAAATGATTAAAATAAGGAATGTCATCAAACATACACATTAGATCAGGAGATTTCTACTCTATATATTGATCTGTAAATTCATTTTCTGATCTATGATAATGGGAATTAGTAGGAATTTGTTCATGGCTATCAACCTCTTCTATTTCTTCACGGTTATTTTGAACAAAAAATTCATTTTTCATGGTGATCTTCTATATCATTTCTTCTATTTTACTTACCCAACGACTGATTTTTATATCTGTAATGTTTTTCTTCTCTTCTTCTGCTTTCAAATTTTCATTTCTTATTTTCAAATTAACTTCCACATCAATTGCAATGTTTTAAATTTGTACAAGTGTTTCTTGATCTCTTTCTCTTAACTGAAATTCTATTTCTGGATCAAAGGCACTTGGATAATGCAAGAGAGATTAATCATGAGGAGGTCTAATATTTTCTGGCATTGAATAATAAACTTGATTAAATATATCAGAAAATTGTTGTATTGTTTCATTTGGATGTCTTTTTAACTAATTATATTCTTCTATGATCACAAAAAGATTGACTTTAACTATCCATATGTCAAGAAAAAGTTTTACAAACTGCTAGAAATTTGAGATGCTTGCATTAGGCATATTCTTGAACCAACTCTTTATTCTATTTTGCAAAGAAAGAGTAAAAATTTTGATTTTAACATCATCTTCATCAATCTCAAATAAATCCATATAATTTTCAAAACATTGAATATGTTTTTCAGTAATGATGTTATTATTTTCTCCATCAAACCTGGGAAGAAATTTGTAATAATTATTAGGGAAATCATGGAGTATAGGAGGTAAAATGAGGGGCTTATATCTGTCAGGAACTTTATATGGTACAAGAATATGTACAGGAATTGTAAGATAAATCTTGATTATTTGAGGCTTCTTAATTGAAAAATGATCATCATTAGATTCAGAAGAAAGCTACTCAAAAGAGATTAAGAGAATTAGTACTTACAATCTTCAAAGGAAAATAATTAAAAACTAATCTAAGATCTTCTATAAAATACAATATACATTCAAAAACTTTCTTAATGAGAAAGAACATGATGTCTTGGATTGTAATCCAAATTAAAAGCCTGATCTTTCTATATTTTTCTTTCAAGTTCATTCCTCTAGTGGAGTCTTGATTGTGAAATTGATTTGGAGTCCCAGGTGGATGATTTTAACCTTTGTGTGTCCGATCACTGTCCACCATCATATATCGGATCTGAACCTATAAAATATTTCTGAAGAAAATTTTAGTCTCCTCGAGTGGAGTCGCCAATATGTTATCACTCAGTAGTTTCTCAAGGTTAAAGAAAGAAATAGTCCGAGGTAGACCAACTTTTAAACTCTAGGATATAGCCTTCCTAGGGTTTAGAGAGGGCTCTCTCTATAAGATTTAAATTTGTTTTGATTATAAGATATTAGTCTAGTTACAATTGTGAAAATTGGTATTGATTTGGTTTGTTTTGGAGGGAAAAATCACTTAATGAGATGGACAGTGGAACATATGTTTGTCCATTGGGCTAAGGAGTCAAAATTCAAGCAGAGAGAACTAGGATCAAGGTCAAGAAGTCAAATGTTTTTAGGGCAAGATAGATAACCCTTTGAAGATCTTTGAAGGTTGTTTGGTGAGGTGATATGATCCAGATAAAGAGCAATGAAGGATTCTTTGATCCAGAAAAGAGAAGTAGTAGGTAGAGCTCAAACGAAAGAGGGAACAATTAAGGGTTCCCTACTCTGGAAATCAGCAGAAAACATAGAGATGATAAATAGTAAAGACAAGGTGCTTTTAACAAATCCTGAAATAATACTCATGTTTATTCATTCAAATTTAGAATACATAATGGATGCATGAAAAAAATAAGATAAACAATGACAAGTAGAAAATACTTTACTTCAATAACTCATCACATGAATATTGAAATATGATGCTAATTGATTCGATCCAGTCTGCTACTCGAAATTTGAAACACAAAAGCCTTCAAGTCTAAAAAAAATTACTATAGAAATCTTCAACAATTTATTCCACAATAATACTTCAAAGATTCAAGTATTTATACAAATTCTAAACTAAAATATCTTGAAAAAATGTCAAGATTGTTTTACAAATATCTCAAACTGTATTACATAAATATAACTTAATAAAATTACACTCCAAACTAATGAATCTATTTGGAAATATACTTATGGATTGATGGTGACAAATAAGAGAATTCTAATTTTATATCAACTCTAAGTTGATGATGAGGTATCCAAGTCACTAACTATCTCCTTCCTTTGTGCATTTTGCTCCAGAAATTCTGAAAAATGGGGGTCCAATGATACTTTTGTATATCTCAATCCGAAAGATATATGTAAAACGTGAAAAATATTTTGTAGATAACCATGTTACTGAGATAAACCTCTCTCAGTTCCCTAAAATGCTGCACTAGCTGGTCACAATAGGCTTTGCAAAAAGATGTGTAAAACAGAGCTTTGCATAGTCTGAAAAATAGGCTGTAAACATGCGCATGTATCTCTCATTTTGTAATACCTGTGCCAAAATTAAGATAGGTTGTTGTATATGGTTCTCTTAGGAACAAAAGCCTCCTTCAGTTTTATAATTTGTATTTCTAATTGGCCACAATATTCTCTACAACATGATGACTAAACAGGAATTTTTCTGTAAAAAGTGCTTTCAAATATTATTTAATATTTCCAAACCCATAATGGTTGTTAGAAAAGTGAGAGAGGCTGTTGCAGTTGGACACCTTAGGAACATAAAACTCCTTCAGTTTTTCAAAAATCATCTTGTATTGGTAACAATATTTTCTGCAAAAAAATGACTTAAACATGAAATTTCTGCAAAAATGTCCCTTTTTGCTCTGTTTTCATCTTTTAGCCTTGTTTTTCTTTTAACTGTTTTTACGTTCACTTTGGATAAAATTCATTGTTTTTGGTGAAATTATTTTCATCTTTGTTTAACTATTACTGCCTCTGTATTTACTTTTACTGTTTTACCTGGACTACTCCGCTACCTTTTCACTTTTACCTTTTACAGTAAGAGTGAGTAAAATATGTCCTGGAGAATTACTGATGGAAATGTTTTCATCCTATGTTCTGAAAATTTGTGTAAATTTTTTCATTCTGCTATGCTACTGTATGAAATCTTCTTACTTTTAGGAAAAAAATTCGAAAGCATTTCCTTCTAAATTCTTTGAGTAAACAAGTCTTTAACTAGTATTAAGTTGTTTATCCATTTTTTTTTTTTTTGCCAATAACCTGCAAAACAAAATAATTGTTAATGAAAACTTAGCTGCAGGGAGGATTTCTCTGGGATAGCGAAGGTTTTCTGAGGGTTGTTGAAGTCTTTGGAAGTAAATTGGAAGCTTTAAGAAGTTTTAATAGTAGCTGTAATGGCTTTGTTCAGGTCCTCTGGGCGTAAAACAATGTACCAAGAGCTTTGTTTCTTCAGTAGAGATAGATAAACACACTGAAAATGCAAAAAGGGGCTTTACTAGTGCATATGGGGTTTTATGGTTTAAACAAAATCGGCATTAAATGACAATCATGTCGGCCAAATAGGCGGTTTTCGGGCTTCATAGGATAGAAACCGCGAGTGGTTATCGCCCGGGGCTAAGGTGGTAAGTGGTTTCAAATGAATCCAACGCGATCCAATAAAAATAAGCCACGTAGAGGAGGGCAGAAAGGCTAAAACAACCTATTTCACGTAGAAATGGAATGTGTTGATATCGCGCAACTTTATTTGCGATATGGGTTATTGATCATTGGATTAGGAAGGACTCATATGAATGGTCGAGATTTGTTTTCGAAGATGTATCGAGATTTCAGAGTGGTGTCCAGGTTTATCAATGTAGAGGGATAGGTTTTTAACATTATAAATATAACTTTATAACGTTTAAAACCTTAGGTTAAATGATCGGGCGGAAGGATAATGTTATATTAAATTAGAACATTTAATCGAATGTCTTAACCAATAGTGCTGGTGAGGGTATTAATATTTATATGGTATATAAACCTTTGACAAGTGTTTAAGAACCATAGGGGTGGGGATTGATATATTTAAACCTTATGGGAAAGGGTGGGGATTTATTTCACCATGTGGGATAATATAAACATAGGTTTGAACTTTAAATAAATGGGTTTTGGGGGTTATTTATATATAATGGATTTAATAATATATACGGGAGGGATATAATATAGGGATTTAATACTTTAGGTTAATAGTTAATATGGAATGGAATGAAATGAAATGGATTAAAATACATAGTATTTAAACTAAGTAAAGTGTAAAATAGACGATATAGCATAGTTTTGTCCCATTTTTTTTTTTTACACATAGACTTAGGATAAAATGCATTTTATCAGTTTTGAGTGTTTCTGAATGGAGATAAAATTAATTATTTAGGGTTTTTACTTTTACTAAGCAAAAAATGGTATTTTACATAGGAAAAGGGATCATGATCATGGATGAGGGTGAAAATGCTAATGAAAATGGGCTTTATGTAGGAAATCCAATATTTTTAACCAATCAGTTATCGAGCCTTGGGTCTAGTCCAAACAGAAGTCAGAGAAATGCTCTAAGCCTCTTTAACTGAATTTTTAGAATACTGAATCATTGTGGGGGAGGGGAAATTAGTAATTTTTGCTTGATGATGCTTTATTACATGTCTTCCACAACTGCTTTCTACCTACCCATCATTATTTCTAACCTTCTTTATTTCATTTTCATGGGTGCATTTAAGCTTGCAACCCTAAATCAATTTTCTTTCAAAACATAAAAGCTATCTAATTCTAACCTTATTTCATCCAAGGGCTCAGATTAAACTGTTGAACTCCTCATTTGTTCTCTATCTTATCTACTGATTTGTCAAGTTTAAACTATTTGATAGATCTTTATTCTCTATCCAACAACATGAAATTTAAAGCATGAGAATTCAATTTTAATTTGTTTGACCCTCATGGATTTGTGGCATTTAGGAAAAGCTGCACAGAATCTTATTGGAAAAAAGTAAACTAAAATATTGGCATTTAAACTTGCAACACTTTCATGATCTATTTTTGATGGGGTTCATATTTAATATTATTTTGATCTTTGTTTCTTTTTGTCCTTTGATTGTTCTTTTAGGACATACCCTCATTTTTCATTTTTTAATCTGGGAATACATTTGCAGAAAGCAAAGGTATGTACAATATTTCAAGAATTTTAATAGAGTCAAATCAAAATTATGAATCCTATATTTATAGGTCCCTAACACATTACATTGGTCTATCATCTATAATAGGTAGTTTTTAGATTTTTAGTTTATGACTAATATGTTGAGAAACTTCACGTGAGCCGAAACATATTCACAATATGCAGTTTTTTCATTTTGGTTCAGTTCAAAAAATTCTAGCAATTATGATATGCATCAGTTGGTTTCATAAATATAACGATACCGAAGTATACTTTTTTTATATTGTTGTAACACCTTTTTTTTCTCAAAAACACAAAGTTTTGAAAGAATACACCAACGCGTTTCAACATGAATTTTTATGAATCCTTTGATTGTTAAAGAACACTCACTCAAAGAAATGTTAAGTTGACATACCAAATGCGAATAAAAAAATTCCAAAAAATAAGTAATTGAAAGCTAATAAATTTTTGACAATTTTTATTTTTATCGTAAAATGAAATTTAAACAGAATTTTTTTTTTGGCTTGTAGAAAGTTGAAGAGCTTCTAAAACTGATATTTTTTTCTCAAAAAAGGGCAAAAAGTGTAACCCAACTTCACAGTTTCACCCTGCTAGCATAACTATCAAGATTTAGTGAATGGGAGGGGGAAACTAACGAATTGGGAGAACTTAGGGTCTGATTTGGTACAGGAGGAAATAAGGTGGAATACCATAGATGGGACTTAATCCAAGGGTGAAGATGAAGAAAATTTTATTTGGATGGACATGAAAAGAAGCGAAAAGGTTAGAACTCTCAATCCAAACCATAATCCAACCAAGGAGGAAGAATAAATATTTTCCCAAAAATAAATTCTTCCATTGTCATCAATTCGAACATTATTCCACGAAGTGTCCACACAAAAAGGAAAGTAAGAAGACCTCAGGAGGAGCACTAGGTGCATCCTTGGATTCATACTTCTAAATTTACTTTACCCTTATCACACGCATGGCTAGAACAGTGATGGGGAGCATGTGGTACTTGGAATCATGTGCACCATTCCACATGATAGGGTGTAGAGACTTTTCGATTCATGTGTGTTAACACTCGAAAATCATACAAGAAAAGAACGACATTATTTAATGTCAGGCAGAATGATTTATAGGGTTGAGAGACATTAGAGAATTTGGAAAGTATTTAAAAATCTTTAAGGTCTGAGGAAAAATCAAATTTAAGCAAGTCATAAATTATTTTGTGAGAAAAATCCTTCGATAAGAGCACCTTTGCATGCTTTTTGAACGAAAAGAGTGCAATCCTGGGAGTGGCAGAAGTCACTTTTCGAGACCACAAAAAGCACACTCCAGGACATTGATTCCACACTTGAAGCCACCTAAGGACAACCACCCAAGCCTCCTTAGAGCATCAAGGGAGCACACAATGGAATAAATGTGGCACACAATGGAATCATCCCCCTGTCTTCGGTCATCATCCACAATGTACCAAGAGAGGGAAGGAGGATTTGAATTCTCCTATAAAAGGCCACCAAGAGATGAACAACTTGAGAGCACATTGTTATGTTGGCCATAATTTCCCCAAGCAATACCAGCAGTGTGTGATCTGGAGTAGAGATAGAGGGGACTCAATTGTTGGCCATCCAACAAATTTAGTCCACCATAGTAGAGAGAGGGATACTTTGCACCGAGGAAAGCTTGGGAGTAAATAAATCCTTGCATTGGGACTTAGAACCCCAAGTTCTAAGGGCCCCTTGGCAAGTGGGTTAAAGTTTCATCCTCATTTCCTACCAGCACTCAATAAGAGGGGACGTAAGCACTGCCGTTTGGATTATTGCAGTTGTTTGACTCTATTTAGAGCTTTTGTCTTATTTGTTTTAGTTTTAGTTTAATTTTTATGTTTGAATATGCATGCAATTTCGCTATCTAGTATGTTTATGTTCTAGCATGTTCCATTAACTTGCTTGACTCCATATATTTTTTTCCTATGACCAATAACTTAAGAGGGTAAACCACAACCCTTAAGTTGGTGTGATTTCGTACATGTGTGCACCAAACACACTAACACAGGATTAGTGACTCCACTAATGTTTATTTCCAAGTTTATGTGGTTGTGCCTTTTTGCAGAGACCACTGTTTGTGCTGTGGAGTTGGGATGAAATTGCCCCCTTTTTCTCCTTCAGTCCCTACTTCATCCCAAGTGATAGACTGAATCAGAACAGCTCTAAAAAAATACTTTTGCAGTAATTTTCACACTTTTCCCTTAGACAGGCACGCCCAAGGCGCACGTTCAGAGTTGACCTGTGCGCAAACATTGTGCATGATGCATCATTTCGCGCGTAAAATACAGAATGAGAAATTTCTCCCATATTTATATCTTTTCCTGCTTGTAAAGTGCCTGGCAGCCCATAATACATCTACCAGCACAGGTTGAGGTACCCTATAGCTTGCTAAAGGTCACTCTTAGCTGCTTTTGGTAGGCTTGGTGTTACTTTTATTTCAAGTTGATCCTTGCAAAGTTCACACATAGTTTAAGTAGAGGGGAGAATTAACTTGCATTCTGAAATAAAATTATTTTTTGAAAATTTAGGTACCAAAACACCTAGATAATTAGCCAAATTAAGTGGCCCAAGTCCACACATGCTTAGCTAGTTCCTTTTTTCTAGTGTAAAAGTAATTAGTTTAGTTCAATTTTTTCACTAGGATTTCGGGACGAGGATTGAATTGTCAATAGAAGAGCAAGTAATCTCTGCTACCTTTGCACCCTTCGGTCATCCTAGGCAAGCATATGAACAATCTCTATTCACAACTCACCATCTCCCTACATTTGATCACATAGGTTAACTAGGAAAAATAGAAAGCGGCCCATATCCGCACATGTTTTTCTTTTGAGTAAGGAACAATAGAACATAGTTTAATAGGGGATTTTGAAAAGGATCATAGCATATCCACATGTTAAAACTATGTGCTTGTTCACTTTTTTCTCACACACATCCATACACTAAGCAAAGAAAAGATAGCTAAAACTAACTTAACAAAACTCACTGAATTCTCCCAAGGGGGCTGCAAAACATTTTATAGTCTAAGTTAGGATCAAGGGGGTAGGCATCCAATAAGCCACCTTGATCATTCTTTATCTTGAAACATATAATTTTATTGTTTAGGGATATTTAAAATTCACCTATCAACCCATGGAAAAGAAAACTTGAGCACGGTAGAGACCTGTTTCAAAGGGGGTTAGGCTTAGACGTAGTGCGTGCAGTATCATTTGGGGCTACCTGACCTGGTTGATACTTGGTACTATTAGCTAAATTACGAAGAAGCCCAAGACTTGAATGCTCACGTGGGATGGTGGTACTTAGTCGCCAAAATTACGATATCCTTTCCCTATAGGTGACAGTGCAAGCAAGAACTAGATCCTCTACCCTGACCTTGGTGGGTTTTCTTCCACCGACTGGGGGCATCCCCAGCTCTTACGGGACATTGTGCCAGCACTCACAAGATATCTTCTGAAGGCCCAATTACATTTGAGTGTGTGATGACGATTAGGTCTTGTAGGATTTTAGTATCATATGAAAACAAACAAAAACCACATTTTTTGATTGACTGATCACATAGGATTAATTTAAAGGGAAAATTTATTTTATTTTCACTTTATTTTATGTATACGATTGGAATTTCTCTTTGATCATAATCTCTATCCTCTCAAATATTTCCAAAGCCAAACCTAGTCGACACCAGAAATGGACCCAATGGGACCTCATAGATCTAGACGTCTTTTGGACCTCCCCCCATTATCGGGAGGGGTTCCAGGTATTTCACCATTTAGGTGTCAAAGACGGAACACTACCACCATTATCGGTTCATCCTTTATTGGGGCATCCTTAGTTGGGACCCTGGTCGGTCTCCCAACACCACACCACATACCAGTCCTCCCACAATCCCTAGAGGGCAGAGGAGTGCTACCCATTCGGGAAGCCAGTCTAATACATAGCAGGGTATGTCACAGATAAACCCTCTTCCTAACTAGAATGGTGTGTTTTCACAAGTTGCAATGGCTAAAACCTTACAGTCACATTTTTTAGCTTCATTGAATCTACTATATTTAACCAAGTTGATGAATGACCCCATTGCACACAACCCTATATGGCCTCCCATGCTGATGAAGGTCCCTTCAGAAATTCCAAAGTTCGAAGGAAAGAAAGCAAAAGACCTATAGGAAATAATGTCATGAATTTCCACCTGTGGTGCTCATTAAACAATATCATTGACAACACTATTCAACTGAGACTATTTCAATGCACTCTAACAGGAGTAGCAACGAAATGGTATGTGGAGAAACCCTTTGCTACACATGGAACCATTATCTCCCTCATCACTATGTTCTTAACATATTTTCAGTTACCCACCCACCATGATTCTAGAATGGAATCACTAACACACTTTAGGCAAACCATCGCCATCCATATCTCAGACCATCTCCACGAATGGCAGTGACGTCGTAGTTTATGTAAAGCCAAAATCGACAATTGCGTACTATTAGACTTGTTCCTGAAAACTCTCACTGCAAATATTTCGAAGGATGTGGTGCAACAAAGGCCCATATCTGAAGAGGACACCATCAGCAAGGTCCAATAGTTCAAGCTAGATATACACAGCCATGATATATTTACAATATCCTTCTGAACACCCCGTGTCTGCAAACTTATAATGAATTTAGAGACACGTCGAACTCTGTAGACAATTTAATTAGGTCATTGACCCAAAGTTAGCCAGGCAGTAGTAGTGAAAACCTCGGTTACATGTATGATTCTATCGAGAACGTACCACAACATGGCTTTCAAAGTCATCATATTCCTCCACAAAATTTGACCAGTAGGGCGTGGTCGTATCACCATGGAGGACCCTATCCTCCAGCTCAGGGGACCTAGTATGAAGATAGACATGCTGACGTAAGAGATCCCCCCTAACAGCCAGTCGGAAACCATGGACCACGTTATTCTCAGTCCCTAGCACAAGAACCTCCTATGTAGAATAATGCATAGGTGAAATTTTTATAGCCTTCCCAAAACCAACCATGCCAACCATATAACCAGGAGAACTATCCTCCTAACATGGTTAAGAAAAAAGGAAGAAAAAAGACCAAAGGGAATCCTGGATAGGGGCACAACAACTAGTAATTCCCTCCACAATCTCAGACTGGAGGCACCTCCAACTAAAATCAAAACCAGGAGCCAAGCAATGCCCAGCAGCAGAGAAAAAGGCCACCTCTTTGAAAAAACCACTCTTGTTCGATCTATGGTGAGTACGGCCATTACGCTCACCATTGCCCCAATCTCCCGAAGCTGAAGAAGCTATAGAGTAACCAAGGACAAAGAGGATCTTCCCAGTAGACAACTGTGATGCAGGAACCTTTCCCCCATCAATCGACAGCTAGCACTTAGCAAAAAAATCTTGAAGACTCCGGAAAAAATAGCGATGAAATATAAATGACTGGCGAAGAGATGTTTTTTCAAACACTGAATCAAAATTACGATACCCCACTAGACACCACCGCGTCAGAGGCTAGTACTAGTGCACCAACTACACCTTTAACAATTTCAAAGATGCCTATTGAAGCAATGCCAAATATGGCTAAGGGACCAAATAGGTGAGCAGCAAACTATTCGAAAGCGGCCCATAATTATAGCATCGTGGATGATCTAGCCCAACATCTCGCTGCTATGTCAGCTTTAAAAGTATTGCAGTCATGCCTAAAAAAATGGAAATCCTTGCTTTCTGTGTTAAGCGCTATCGACCCTATCGATACACGCCTAATGGCTTTTGATTTAGACAAAGCCACCCCTAGTCTACCTTTGATGGTCACCTTTTAGATACCAGTGTCGGTCCAAAATATCACCATTCACCGATGTGTCATTGATGAGGGCGCATCCACATGCATCATGTCAAAAACTGTTTGGCAAAATTTAGGGTCTCCCGAACGAAAACCATTAGTCATCATGCTTAGAGCATACGATGGTTGTCCTTCAACCCCTGTCGGTCTCTACCAAAATATCTCGGTTTGTTTAGCCAGAAAGACGGTCCTTATAGACATTTAAGTCTTGGACGCTAACTTGGACTATAATATACTCCCTGGTCAAAGTTATATTTACGTCATGTTAGCCATAGCCTCCTCTGTCTTCTGCATTATGATGTTCCCCCACGAGGACCTCATCATTACTTTCGACCAATTGACGCATAGAGAGAAAAGACCCCTAATAAACACTGATGTAATTCTAACCTATGTTGATACATCCTCGAACATGCTTTCATGGTACAAATAATATGGCCCTAGCCTATTCAAGTCGTCGTCTGTCCTAGGATTGTTCGTAGGAGATCCCCCCATTATACCTGAGTTATCACCCGATGTCACAGGAGCTTTGGTGTGCATGATGTCCACATCAAACATGGAAGCTAGTCATGACATGGACACAAGAAGTAATGAAACCAAGTCCTCGGCCACGACAACCTATCTAGCCTATGCCACTTCCCAAACCCCTTTCCTCTACCCCCCAGCTGGTTTCGTCTCCCAACAAGTTTTGGCAATAGTGGTGTTACCAAACATATCGTTTGCAATAATAGTTTGGTATCTCATTCCCCCTACTAGGACAGGAGCCACACACATCACTGCTACAAGGTTATAACCCCTCAGTCCCGAGGAGGCGCCACCCGTTCAGGAAACGGTCGAAAACATCCCTGCAAAGGAAATTCCCATTGCAAAACTGATGATTATGGTTAAGAAAACTGAGAAGAGAGGAAAGAAGTGGAAAAATCCTACCATATAATGGGAATCAGTACTTTGTGCCATATGCAATGTAATAGTAAACCCTACCCATATATGCCCAGAGCTGGACGAATTAAAACCACTCCTCAGCTTTGGGGCATACATCGCAACGCCAGATTCCCGTAAAAAGGTACCTTCCACCAAAGGTAAAGGCAAAGCATTGTGTACCAATCATGCATGCGCTACCTGCACCAATTATGGGCACTATACCCATCATTGCCCAAAGATCCTATGATGCAGGAGCATTAGGCTCAGAAAATCCTTTGTATTTTAATAGACATAGGGGTCTTGTGTTTTCAAAATAATATTGGTTTCCTATGTAATTATTAATGTTTTCGAGTGACATTTAGAATAGGAATTAATTAAATATTGAGAGAAATTGTAAATGTTCCCGAACAATTGGAGAACATGAGGGAAGTAGGATAGTTGAGATTCTATAGGAATGAGAGATTTGAAATTTAATTATAATTCCTAAAGTAGAATTGGTTCCATGATTTTATGAGTTTGAAAGAATTTTTAGGGATAAAGGATAGACTTTAGGACTTAGAGGATTTATAGGATTTTGTTGAGGTAATGGAGGACCTGAACCTAAATTGGTTCATAGTATTTTGTATAAATGGTAAAGCCTCAAAGGAAAAAGACAGGAGAAAATATATAGAGAGTGATTCAGGGTTTGAGAGAGATAGGGTTTGAAGCCTACGGGTTGTAGAGGAAGAAGGCCACTGATTGAATATCAGGCCAGAGAGGAAGAATTTCCTATGTCATTGATGTGTGTTAATACATAGAACTCATTTCTGAGTTCATGTTTCATCTATGAGTTATATGGTGTGTAGATGAAATTAGGTTTGAGGATTGAACTCTGTGTGATTTGTATTTATTGAGCAAATTAGCGTCGATCACAAAATGGATCGATGTTATTAAAGAAATTATTTGGATTTCAAATTGAGGTAATAAATTGTCTGGATGTATTTTGAAATGGGATTGACATCGTATAAAGAAATTCTAGCAGAGATTATTACACATTCTGTTGTGTAATTACAGGGCAATGAAATCCAAGATCAAAGTCACAATTGAGGGTTTATTATATCGATGAGAACCGCAGAAAATGAATAATAGAAGTTCATTCATGTGTGGAATGAATAAGAGAGGGTCTGAAGACTAGTCAATATCATAAGCAGAAGCTATATGGAAAATCCTTAAATTTACAAACCTGGCACTGTTCGAACTTTGAATTGTATCACAGTGGAACAGCAGAAAAAGGATCTAATTGTAATCAGTTATGCCAACGAAGAGCAGATCTTCAAAATGAAGAGTCGATGGACTTTTTAAATGATTCACGAGTATGCAGAGATTCCATGCTGATGGGATGGAACCTTGACTGTGTTGAAATTGTGAGTTTAACAAAGGTGGAAAACACCAAGTATTGGCGTAGTGGAACCATGAGTAGTATTACAGTTCACAAGTGGCGGAACTATGCGATGGAACCGTGAAGTGGTTTCAGAAAACCACATATGGTTTTCGCGTAGCCCTTAAGTGGTAAGTGGTAAGTTGTGAATTGAACGTGATACACTCCAGCAGCTGACACGTAGCCTGGATGGTATTTAAAAACCATTTGTTTCGCGTTGAGTTGGAGCGATAAGTCACCGGAGGAAAATGAACGCGATAGCCATTTGATGATTGCAGTTTAGATTTGATAGCATTCGCATCAAACGCTGCGTGGAAGTTAATGGAAGGGTAAGTTGAATTGTTGTGGGACTCGAACATTAATTTATGCTAGTGCTTTGGTTTTAACCAAAGTCGGAGTTTGATATGAAATGAAATATTATGTTGATATGTCAGGTTTTAAACCAAGGTATGGAGTAATTAACATGGACCAAATATGTCAATGAATTGTGGACCCGAATAGCATATACGCGGATTAGTGAGCGCATATGGACATGGAATAAAGGTTAGTGGGTTGGTAAATGTTGTGGCCAAGAACATAATGTATGTTGGTGTTTTATGTTTAACCAAATTTTGAACTTTGGTATGAAATCAATGAAATTTTCGCATGGGTTCAATTATAGGATGGTTGGTAAATGTGGGCGAAAGTATATATGCATGATTGGTACAATGGTTATTTAACCAAATTCAAAATTGGGATTAAGCGAGATTATATTTCCACTTCAAAGGTATATAAAGGGTTTTAAAATAATGTATGTGTTGGCCCGAAGATTTTTTTTGGGTCTTAATGCAAAATTGAAATATTGATTTCAATTTCATTAAGTGGGTTTTATTCTATGGTTTTAACCATAGGGTATAAAAAGGTAGCTTCCGCATTAGAAATTTCCAATATGAAAAATATGTTGGTTGATAAATGAACCATGCATGCTTGTATGCATCTACAGGGAGAATGCGAGTTTTTGCAGCCTTGGCTGCATCATCCCATGATATAGGGATGCCTTACATGCCATTGAGAGATCCTATCAAGAGGATCCCCCCATCCATTCTGCTGGAGATGAACCTCATATCATCCTGTTCCTACAGGAATAAGGACGATCACTTGAAAGTCTCCTCGCCAGACCCCCTTCCCCAATCGAAATGTGTGTACTTTGTGATGAGCTTGATCATTTCATCATTGATTTCCCAGGTTTGGAAGTGTTCCAACGGTGGTATCCAGTTCATATAGTATATCGAGACAACATGGAAATCCAATATTCGTGTCATATATGTGGTGACAACCACCAAGTGCGCCATTGTCACTACATACCTAGATTCCGCACAGCACTAGCCTATATGCGATCAACCATAGTCTGCCTATCCCAAGAAGATGACATGGACTCAGAATCCATGAACAACTCGACAAACTAAGAGGATGTGATGAGCAGATCCATCCTATTCTCGTCAGCTGAAAAGCAACCAATCAGGGAATCCCTAGTTACCCCCAACCGCTCTCCATAGAGAATATCAACATGTGCATTATGCAAAACGCCCAATAATGTGGTTGCCATTTTCCCTGATTTAGCAATGTTACAATGATGGTACCATGCCAGACCGCAAACTGAGCATGATGGGACCCCCATATCTAGGCTATTTTTCCCTATATTTGAGGGGAATCACTGTGGATGACGTTGTACTTGTATCCCACGATTCCATACCCTCATTGATATGATTCATACAATAGAGAAGAAACATGATGATGAGCTCAAATGATATAGAAAGTACATTACCCCTAGGCCAACAACCCCACACCCACATCAACATGATGAGAAAGCTGGGAAAGCGCACCAACCAAGCATGACCTAGGCCCAACCTAAAATAACATATTGACTATGTGACCTAAATGACCACCAGGTCAATCAGTGCAAAGAACTAAAGCCCCTCGCAAGTAGTTTTTGCACGGTCTCTTCTCTACCACAAAGACTTCTCTCCAACCAAGAGAAGATCACGTGTACCTATTGCCATATTTGTTCACACTTTCACCATACAAGTAAATGTGAGTATCTCCCCAAGATAAGAGCGTCAAGAGAAGAATTAAGTCTACACTCCCCCAAAGAGTTAGACACACCCAAGCCAACAACACGAAAGTGGAAGAAGAAAACCACCTCTTCTACAACAAATAATTTCCAAGCATCGAAATTGGGGAAAACGAGTAGCGTTGGTTCCCACACAATATACTTCGTTGGCATAGTGGCACTATGAACCATTTGCACTAGCCAAAACCACAAGCCAGAGGTATGCCCGCTAATGGAAACATTCAGGCACCTTTGCACCAATCACAATTTCCACCCATAGGAAATTGACCATCCTCGTGGGGAACCCAACCTTGCACTTACAAAAACTCCCATCACGGAGATTCTTCCCCCATCGAATTCCGATGACACAATACACCACATACGATTTTTATCATCGCATATTAGAAGAAATAGGATTACAGTCGCCCCCACGTCTCAGGATTTCGACCTTATTCCTCTCACAAAAGGTCAAGGTACCTTGGGCTTTTGCATTTATTTTCGCAAGATCCCGAATTTGCATGCCTCTATCAAACTTCCCGATGATACCCAGCCTCTAGAGAAACGCCTACTACAACTAGAGCTTGTTGACGAAAGCCGACGATAGTCATAGCAACACAATGAGGCCCATAAGAAAAGGGTAAAGGAATCATTCAAGCGCCACATCAACCCCACACATAGCAACACAATGAGGCCCATAAAAAAAGGGTAAAGGAATCATTCAAGCGCCACATCAACCCTCGCTCATTCACCGAGGGAGAACTAGTCCTTTGCTATGATGTCGCAAAAGAATCCCTAGGGCTAGGAAAGTTTGAAACCTTATGGAAAGGACCCTACATCATAAAACATTGCCTTCGCTGGGGGGAAAACATCTTGATGGAACCGGATGGGGCATGCCTCAACAACCCCGTCAATGGCCTTTACCTCAAGAAGTTCTAACCATGAGGGACAAGCTGGCCCTTCCCTAGAGTTAACTTACACAAACCCAATCACTTTAAATTTTTGACCAAAAGACTTACTACAAAACGTGCTCAAAGTGCTGCCATGGATTACCAACCCAAACCTTACTTCAGATTTGTTGATGGAGCATCAAGATGGTCTCAAAGTTTAGCAGCAACTGCATGGGTTATCTATCACCCTGACCGATCACCACTCTACACAAACGATGTGTGCATCGGTTCAGCAACAAAAAATCAAGCAGAATATGATGACATCATCGAGCTTATGTGAAATGCCCTCCATCAGAGCATACGCCATATGCATGTCTACCTCGATTCCCTGTTAGTAGTGTCACAGTTAAACCAAACATTTGAGACAAGAGATTCACATCTATTTATAAAATAGTTGCGTGCAAAAAGATTAAGCAGATGATTTGACTACATTACATTTACACATGTACCAAGGAGTCAAAACCAAACAGTTGATCACACAGCTAAGAATATTCTAAACTGGAATGCATCTCGAATAAACCATCATACATAAAAAACCAAAAAAATAGATATCCATCAGCATAACATCATCCATAAACAGAAACAGGGGGCACAATATATAGAGTCACAAAAAATATCTCTCATATATATTTATCGTGGTGTATATGTCTGAGTACAAAAAATAGTGTCGCTGACCCAACGACCAGCCAAAATATACACAAAAAAGTCGTCATAAATAGGGGAAGCATCCTCATAATGGGTTCTTTCCCCATGTACAAGTAAACTCTAGGGTAGTGCTCCCCCAGGCAGGGCACCTGGAACCAAAGCTGCTCCTGATACCACTACTGGAGCCGTCATCAAAACTAAGACTGCCACTTGACGTAAAATAGGTCAATAGTCCCTCTCTCGAGCCATCAACATCTCCAGCTAGACCTCCTCGCGATCATCCAAAAAATCCTCGAGAAGGCATCCCCTAGGTCAAGCGGTCCACTCGACCCCAGTCATCCTCCAAAACTAACACCCGAGTAGTCAGCTCAGCAATGCGAGCCTCCGCCGCATTAGCACATGCCACCTCCACATCAGCACAAGCTCGTTTGGTCGCAGCCTTGGCAGCAGCCGAGCTACTGCCCTCTCCCAAAGGACCAGCACCACCACCAAGTCCACCACCCTGAGGTTGTGCAACATATCCTCCTGGCCCCCCACGACCACCCCAAGGTCTCCGAAGAGGACCATGGCAAACCAATTGAGCCATGGGGTGACGTACCTTGCCAACATCTACAAGAGTAACCAAAACTATGTCAATTTCACCATCAAAACACATAAACACATATATACTCAAATAAATGCGAAAAACATAAAAAAATACCTATTGGCCCCCAAGCATAACCAAGAGGAAGACCCATATCTAGATCCCCCCAAAAGTCCATCCCTGCATATGGGAATGGCAGAAACATCTGGGGGTTGACCTGAAACCAGGCCTCCGTCGTGGTGTTCTAGTACTGCCCCACCATACCCCCACCCCCTTGCGGCATCACAAGAGCCCACCTTCTCATGCGAGGCTCCCGTGGCCCCCCAGGAGGCACCACCACTAGTGGTCTCGACAACACTACCCTCTCATACATAATACTGCATAGAATACTGGCATATGCAAATAGCTTTGATCCATTCCAGACCTTGTTAAGCTGTTTCATCATCCCGTCATAGCAGAATCTAGAAAAATCGAAAAAGTTCTTGGACCTAAGCCAGCACAAGACTCCAACCTATGGGCCTAATTCATGATGCATTGTCGACAACCCTACGAGTCACACAATAGCTACTAGAGCACACCACTCAGCAAATTTTTTCATCGGGGCAATATTGATGCACCCCTTGGTAAGGGGTGCCCCACCACAATGACATGCCCAGAACCTCTCCAAATCCACCCTCCCAGAAGGGAGTGGATGTCGCAATGCCTCACCATGAGGTAGTAGCCTAGTCACAAAGTATACATCTATCTCAGGACAGATAACAAGGTTAGTCCCACACAACACAAACATGTAGCAACTCCTATGCCAATGTTAGATCAAGTAACGCAGCATTCGATCCTATGAACAAAGAAGCTCATTCTCCACAAACTTCAGGAGTCCCCATTGCACCAACTGTTGGTGCACATGACCATCAGCAGCTAATGCAGTATGGAGCTCGAGAAAATCCCGCTCCCTCCACAACAACTTGTCATCCAAAAAGGAACCCATCAGCAACAGAAAAAACATCAAAAAATAGGAAAAAAGTGCAAAAAAAATTCCTTTCCCTTTTGCACGCCTGTCTCTTATACATGCACACTCAAGACGTGCTTGTATTTCTCATAGGCTGTAATGTTCCTAATTAGCCCAAGCTAATAGGAACATTTCATTTTGTTTTAATTTTATTTATTGATGAATAAAATGTAAAGGAGGACATGAAAAAATCCTAAAACATGAGAATAAATCAATGCCCAATGTGAATAGAGTCAAATCAGGGCTTTCTCAATAAAATCCACTTGTATGTGAAACAGGTTCAAACTATTTAACCATGTCAACATGACCAAATCATAAAGCAGTCCAGATGCAATGAACCTTCTAGATGATCAGCGCAGTCCTATGAGGAGGTCCTCCATGTGAAAAGGGACAAATGGATGAAGGTGGTTTAGGGTTTTGCAAACCCTAATATTATAAAATGAAGGAGAAGGCTCAAGGAAAAGGTCGTTGATGATCATTTTATTTTGAGATTTCTTGAGCAACTCAAACTCTCTTGGATGTTTAGCTAGAGAGAGGAATTTCCTATTTAGGAATTCCTCCTCCTTCCTTGAGGGTCTCTTGGAGGAGATTGTGCTTCATTGGTCCACTATCTGGCATTTTCCAAGCTCCATCTCTCTTTGGAAGTGTAAATCCAGTGAGGGTTTCCATTGTCTAAGTGAGCTGCAGCAAGTGGAAGATAGATCTTCTCAGATCTATGCATATCTAGCCCCTCTTTTCACTGGGAAAGTCTTCTAACCCATTGGAAAGAGTGTTCTAGATCTCCACAGCTTCAGATTCTTATCTTGGCATGA
Source organism: Pinus albicaulis (assembly GCA_034641835.2). NCBI lineage: Eukaryota > Viridiplantae > Streptophyta > Pinopsida > Pinales > Pinaceae > Pinus > Pinus albicaulis. Next base: position 1,642,842,174 of record CM076580.1, read on the forward strand.
GGAAAAAGTGTATTTTACTTCATCTGCATAGTTAGGTTCATAAACGTTTTCCTTTTTTCAAGCAAAGTTGCAATGTGGGTTTTGCATCAATTTGGAGGAGAGATCTCCAGTGAAAGGGCTCCTTTCCTTCACTGAGGTGATCTGTGGATTGGCCAACCAATCCATGTCCTATTTCAGATATGATATTCTATGCACCATATTCTTCAGAAATTTCTGAAGATTACTGCAGATCTATGGTGTAGATCTCATATCTATTCATTGTTATTCATCTTTTGCTGAGATCCCCAAGGGGAATGTACTAAAAAGCTCTTTTTGAATATAGATTCCATTTTGATCTGTGATTTTATATTCATATCTGTTTTATATATAAAATATAATGAAACACTACTTCATCCACCTGTAAATTACGTTTTTCAGCTCTTCTGTCTCATTGTATGGTTGCAACACCTCATTTGGAGGCATTTCTTTGTGTAAATCTTTGTTTTTCCTAATTTAAACCATATGATTCATATTATAAGTTGCCATACTGATGTTACAACATTATTTCAGTTAAAACCCTCATAAATTACGCTCTTCATGCTTCATCCATTTTCTGCATACTCAAAGCCATGGGAAATCAGGGTTTTTAAGCCTAGTTTGGGAAGGAGTAACTGTTTAACTTAGCTAGAATGCTTTGTTTGAGCTGAAATTTTGATCGTAGGTTCTTCATGACCTAATATAAAATATTTTTTCACCATTTCTCTTATTTTTACGTATATTTCTGAATACACTCATTTTAGGGCCAAAATCACCGCTTTTCCCCACATTTTTGCCCATATAACGCTGTGTAAGGCTGATGCTGTTGTATTTAATGAATTATGTGCATTATAACATCTGATATGATATTTTTTGACACTTTATAACCAATATTTTGTCAAATATTTCTTAATTTCCAGATTTGGAACATTACAGTGGTATCAGAGCATGATCTTTGGCTCAGCCTGTGGCTTCAAGCCAAAGTGTTGAATCCATAAAGGGGAAGATTTAAAACTATATAGAAATAGTCTACAGATGGCCAGGTAGCCTCTATATCTCATCCTTTCTTCAAAGGTGACATATCCAGTAAATGCCCCTGTAGTCAATCTCTAGAATAGAAGTTTGATATTTCTGAAGAGGGAACTTTACAACAAAGAATCAGAGTTCAGAATGCTGAAGAATATGAGTTTTACCTCATCATATTCTAGATCCATGAAGATCCTCTTCAAAGAGGATAGACAGACAAAGGAGAAAGATGAAGAGAATGAAACTCCTAGAGGGTTTCGAGGAAAAGAAATTTTTAGTGAGACCTATAGAAGGTTTCGAGAAGGAGAGGAAGATCCATGCACTTCCTACCCTAAAAAAGAAGATGCATTTTACAGAAAGAAAAAAAAAGAGCATGGCTCCACCACTTGGAAAAATGACAGAAGAGGAGATCTCCCTGCTCCTTTTCCAGACCTTGAAGGGTATTGAAGAAGATATCAAGGAGATTGAAAGGGTGGAGACTTGTACCAGCACTGGCACAACCTTGGAAGAGTATCCTTCAGTAATGGAGGGAGACAACACAGTTGAGGAAGAAGCTCTTGCTTCTACATCTCACCAAGGTATGATTGAAAATTGATCTGTTGTCATTTCAGCACATGGTATGAAGGGATCTACATCTTTGCATGCTGTTGATTTAGAGAAACAGAGCTGCACTGCGCCGTGCAAGAGCAGTAAGGAAAAAGAGGAGAGGTATTTTCTTGAAGATCTCAAAGGTATTGCATTTAAAAATCCCTTGAAATGCAAAAGGTGTAAAACCTTGAAGACACAAAGAGGAGATGAGGAAGAGCGCCAACCTCATTCCTATCCATTGCAGAAGGGTGAAACACCTAGGAAGGTGATTGGATTGCGCAGTGGAAGCATGGAGGGTCTTCTCCACTTATGTATTCAGTAATCTCTCATTAAGGAGGTCTCATTATATGAAGATTATGGCACCATCTTTGGGAAGCATGTGCCATCACTATCAAGGGATGAGACCCTGAAGATTGCAAAAAGAAAAGAGGAGGGCAAGCTTTACATGACAAGAAACATTTGTCCCTCTTTATTTCAGCATAATGTTGCAAGAAGGAGGCAAAGAGATCTATTCAATAAAATCAAGGACACATCAGTCCATACATCCTCCCATGATCTATTCCTCGATGTCTCCTTACTTGAAGGAATTCCACTAAGGAGTTCCCATGATGAGCAGAAGAACAAAGTGTTCCCTCAACCTTGTGCATCAATGTCATCTCTTTCTAAGAGGGAGGCCAAAACAACATTGGAGACTTTAGGTAAGAAGAATGCTTATGTAAATCACATTTTATTTCATGATTGCATGTATTATCTTACTTTAAATTTGCAGGCCATAGCTCCCAAAGGGAGTGTTTTACCTTAAAAGCTTCATGGCCAACTATGAGCCAAGATTATTTTCAAATATGGCCACTCCCTTGATGGGCTAAGGGAGCATGTCCATACATCTACTTGTGTACATGTTGTATATACATGTATTTCCATTTAGAATGAATATCATAATCATGTATGTACTTTGGGTTGAGAGAAGATGTAACCTTCTCATGAAATGGCATGTGGGAGCATGTTTATATCATGATGTTAATAATGCCCCAATCTTTATTGTATACATGAGGGGAGGAATGATACATTGGATGAATGTATCCATTGGGAGTGCAATTCCCCATATCCATTTGTATTTCAAGAAGAGGATGGAACCTTATATGGTTGCTGCATTGTGTATTGTGTTCTCTTATGCAAAAGGTCATGCATTGAGTTTGTGGCATAAAAGGAATTCTCTCAAAGGGGAGAAATTGGAGCTTGACATGTGTTTCTTGTATTCCATTCAGCCAAAACTCATTATCCTCTATCATTTCCATGTTGTGAAGAAGCTTATTGTAGCAAACAAGTGGTGGGATGGCCCCTTATTATGCTATGATTTGGAGCATCATGGGAAGGGAAACTTTCCACATAACACCTTTAGCATGGAAGGGGGCCAAAAGGAAGAGTCAAATCAGCTCACTCTTTCTTATTTTGAGGAAGAGAATAGATCCATGCACCACTCCATTGATGGGAGGAGGATTGTTGAAGAACATGATCATATTACATATGTTTTATATTCTGATATCATGTACTCTTACACCATGTTTTTGTAGGCCATGACTCCAAGGAGGAGTGTTATATCAAGTGAGCCTCTTGGCCAATATTGGGCCCCAAAAATTTCTGAATTGGGCCACTCCCTTGAGAAGAAAAGGGAGATTTTGCAAGATGATGGGTGCCTCCCCAAAGCACCAACCATGTATCACACTTTCAGCCATGGTGATATGGTGTGGGCAGCAAGTAAGTGGTGGAAAAACCACTTACCATATCTAAATTTGATGCAAGCAGGGGATGCCTTGTGTTGGTTCCACATGTGGGACTATGACCCACCTCCATATGTGCAATTTTCTATTTTCAAGCACATTATTTTGATTCTCTATCTTAAGGATGTACTTGTAATTTTATGGGGATGTATGGAGAGAGGAGGAAGGATGGCATGTGCCTCATGGGATGGCTACTCTCCATGTACTTTATCTTTTCTTGTTTCAGGTAGAGCATGGGGGCAAACCATGTTTGTTTCATATGATCTATTGTCTCCATACGGTATGAGCTATTTTCATCTCATGAGAACATTGGAGGAGCAAGACATGGATGGATTGGTGAGTACTTGGCTTATGGAGGAAGCTTATCTTATGTTGGTGTCACTAAGGGGGGAAGTTTGCAGCACTCACCTTACAGTTGCATGAGGGAAAGCAACAATTTTGGAGGGGAGGACTGTAATGTTCCTAATTAGCCCAAGCTAATAGGAACATTTCATTTTGTTTTAATTTTATTTATTGATGAATAAAATGTAAAGGAGGACATGAAAAAATCCTAAAACATGAGAATAAATCAATGCCCAATGTAAATAGAGTCAAATCAGGACTCGCTCAATAAAATCCACTTGTATGTGAAACAGGTTCAAGCTATTTGACCAAGTCAACAGGACCAAATCATAAAGTAGTCCAGATGCAATGAACCTCCTAGACGATCAGCGCAGTCCTATGAGGAGGTCCTCCATGTGAAAAGGGACAAATGGATGAAGGTGGTTTAGGGTTTTTCAAACCCTAATCTTATAAAAGGAAGGAGAAGGCTCAAGGAAAAGGTTTTTGATGATCATTTTATTTTGAAATTGCTTGAGCAACTCAAACTCTCTTGGTTGTTTAGCTAGAGAGAGGAATTTCCTATTTAGGAATTCCTCCTCCTTCCTTGAGGGTCTCTTGGAGGAGATTGTGCTGTATTGGTCCACTATCTGGCATTGGCCAAGCTCCATCTCTCTTTGGAAGTGTAAATCCAGTGAGAATTTCCATTTTCTAAGTGAGCTGCAGCAAGTGGAAGATAGATATTCTCATATCTATGCATATCTAGCCCCTCTTTTCACTGGGAAAGTCTTCTAACCCATTGGCAAGAGTGTTCTAGATCTCCAGAGCTTTAGATTATTATCTTGGAATGAGGCCAAAGTGTATTTTACTTCATCTACGCATTTAGCTTCAGAAACTGTGTCCTTTTTGTAGGAAGAGTTGTAGTGTGGGTTTTGCATCAGTTTGGAGGAGAGATCTCCAGTGAAAGGGCTCCTTTCCATCACTGAGGTGATCCGTGGATTGGCCAACCAATCCATGTCCTATTTCAGATATTATCTACTGTGCATCATATTCTTTAGAAATTTCTGAAGATTACTGCAGATCTATGGTGTAGATCTCAGATCTATTCATTGTTATTCATCTTTTGCTGAGATCCCCAAGGGGAATGTACTAAAAAGCTCTTTTTGAATATAGATCCCATTATGATCTATGATTTTCTATTCATATCCATTTTAGATCTAAAATATAATGAAACACTACTTCATCCACATGTAAATTACATTGTCCAGCTCTTCTGTCTCATTGTATGGTTGCAGCACCTCATTTGGAGGCCTTTCTTTGTGTAAATCTCTGTTTTTTCCTAATTTAAATCATCTGATTCATATTATAAGTTGCGATACTGATGTTCCAGCATTATTTTAGTTAAAAACCTCAGAAATTACACTCTTCATGCTTCAGCCATTTTCTGCATACACAAAGCCATGGGAAATCAGGGTTTTTAAGCCTAGTTTGGGAAGGAGGAACTGTTTAACATAGCTATAATGCTTTGTTTGAGCTGAAATTCGGATTGTGGGTTCCTCATGACCTAATCTAAAAAAAATCCCACGATTTCTCTTATTTTTAGGCAGATTTCTGAATACAGTCATTTTAGGGCCAAAATCACCGCTTTTCCCCACCTTTTTGCACATAAAACACTGTGTAAGGCTGCTGCTATTGTATTTAATAAATTATATGCATTATAACATCTGATATAATATTTTTTGACACTATATAGCCAATATTTTGTCAAATATTTCTTAATTTCTAGATTTGGAACATTACATAGGCATGCATAAGGTGCACCAAAGAAGGGGAATAGAGCGCCTAAGGTGTGAAAAACAAAAAAAAAACACATAGAGGGTGCATTCTTACCCCTATCACTTGCGCAATATAGGGTGAAAATTACTCAAAATCCATACAAACCAATTTTTTATGGACCCCGACACCCTCAGACTGAAAAAAATAAAGTGCAAGACGTTATGGAGGTTACCTAGGCATGATATCGCTAATCCTTAGTGCTCAGGCTGACCACAACGACAAGAATTGCTTCGCAGAAGGCTTTGACCTCTCAAAAACTGAACAAGAACAAATGAATTGAATTAGGGCCATATTCACCTATCTATCACCCTTTTCAAAAAAATTTGGAGGACCATAATGAGAGATCAGAAGGTCCATTCTCCGAACCAAAAGTAGCACTGTGATCAGCACTCCATAATGAATAGAGGTGATACCACACATTCGCATTCCCGAAAAAATAATTTTCCAACACTAGCAGGTATGCGCCCTCTCATATTCTTTTCTAAATCTCATGACTTTCAATAATATTTGATAAAGAAGATGCTTTCACTTGAGGTAGTAATTTTTGCAGAAAAACTCACAAACCATCCACAACTCCATCCACTAAAAGTTCCAGAGCAGGTATCATTCTACCCACAGCATGATAGGGTCCCAGAAAACTATGCATATCCTAACATAATTTCTCCATCAGAAATCAACCATAGGTTCCACATATCCAACCGTGTTTATCATCACCTCACCCTGCACATGATAAACATCCTCATTGGTCGGTAGAGCCTTCCCTCCATGACGCTCATCACCCACAATAGAACATATATCACAAAAAAAAGGACACCATGGCCATACCACTTTACTGCAGGAAGCACCTCATGCCCATCCATCGACCATGCATAAGGTCAAGTTTTATCGTACAAAATAAAACCACTTTTCTCGGATGGTTAGGTTGTACAAGCATATCAAAGCGCACTACCATGCCTCACATTTTGCCCACCATACCTCCATTAGCATAATCCCATCTGTGATACATTTTCATCCGCTTCATCAACCTCACACATGAGACCAACCAATGGGGCCCCCACCCTTAGAAAAACAACCACCTGGCATCATTAGTGAGCAAACACTTTCATGTTTTGGGGCACCCGTCTCTGTGTTTTGTACAAACCAACCCCCATTATTTTATTCTTTTGGTAAGTGTACAAAGACCGAAAATGGTGCGCTACATCCTCCACCCACTCATTCATTTTTTCTCCCATGGCAGCAGTCCCTAAACACCCTTGGTTGGAGTATCACACCCTCACGAAAAATCTACCATGACATTCATAACCAGTTTATACCGACCCTGGAAGTCCTACCGACTCCAGGGATTTCCCCATCAAAAATAGTTATGATTGTTTCCAAACTGCTTATTATACTCCAACCTTGGGCCACTGAATCCCCATAATTAGTTTTCAGTCACCCCTCGCTACCATGCCTATGTTATACCCATCACATCCAAGATCCTGGTCCTTCATATCAACGACCCCATCGTTTGGTTGAGGCTTCCTTTTTGTCGACTCCAACAACTATTTTCCAAAAATGAAGCAGTACTTTGGATCATCACTCTCCATAAAAGGGGCATCCTCAGGTGGCACTGTGGGAGACATCATTGCCCACGGATTTCATCGATCCTCCTAAAATTTGACTACAACACAAACTTTCATGTCAAGATGGTATCATACCTTACAGCCATTGCCCTTTGATCAAATTCATCAAAGACCCGTGCCTTCTTAAGCATCTCATTCAACAATGCTTACATGGGAAGGTCCCAACCAACACCTATGTGTACAATGCACAATTATATGCCATACCAAGTTTACGCATATGGGTACCACATTCCACTATTGTCAAAGAAAAAATGCCCCTGAGGGCATCAACAGTTGGCATCGTCAACCAACCGATCACTACCATATTAGTGACATAGAAAGAACATGTATATTTAAAATATACCTTTTTAACTAGCCACAACATTATGAGCATGGGACATGCCCGCCTCATAGAAAATTTGTATATATTGTATTATATTTTCTTATAGGGGTGCCACAGGACATGATATTTCTTTGATCCGGTGCAGGGTGTCTTCAATTTCGAGCTACACGCAGGTATCTCTTTCTCTACACACAGTATATAGAAAATAAACTATAATGTATTTCGACTATACAGTTCTTCCTATACCTCACACATTAGGGGGCAATTATTAACACTAGAAAATCGTACAAGAAAAGAACGACATTATTTAATGTGAGGCAGAAGGATTTACAGGGCTGAGAGACATTAGAGAATTTGGAAAGTATTTAAAAATCTCTAAGATCTGAGGAAAAATAAAATTTGAGCAAGTCATAAACTCTTTTGCGTGTAAAATCCTTCGATAAGAGCGCCTTTGCGCGCCTTTTGACCCGAAAAGCATGCAATCCTGGGAGTGGCAGAAGTCACTTTCCAAGACCACAAAAATCACACTCCAGGACATTGATTCCACACTTGAAGCCACCTAAGAACAGCCACCCAATCCTCCTTACAACATCAAGGGAGCACACAATGGAATAAATGCGGCACACAATGGAATCATCCCCCTCTCTTTGGTCACCATCCAAAATGTACGAAGAGAGGGAAGGAGGATTTTAATTCTGCTATAAAAGGAAACCAAGAGATAAACAAATTGAGAGCACATTGTTATGCTAGCCAGAATTTCCCCAAGAAATGCCAGCAGTGTGTGATTCGGGGCAGAGATAGAGGCGACTCAATTGTTGGCCATCCAACAAATTCAGTCCACCATAGTAGAGAGAGGGAGACTTTGCACTGAGGCAAGCTTGGAAGTAAAGACAGCCTTGCATCAAGACTTAGAACCCCAAGTTCTAAGGCCCCCTTGGCAAGTGGGTTAAAGTTTCATCCCCATTTCCTACCATCACTCAATAAGAGAGGACGTAAGCACCATTGTCTGGATTATTGCAGTTGTTTGACTCTATTTAGAGATTTTGTCCTATTTGTTTTATTTTTAGTTTAATTTTTATGTTTGAATATGCATGCTATTTCTCTATATAGTATTTTTATGTTCTAGCATGTTCCATTAACTTGATTGAATCCATATCTTTTCTGCCAGCGACCAATAACTTAAGAGGGTAAACTACACCCCTTAAGTTGGTGTGATTTCGTACATGCGTGAACCAAACACACTAACAGAACGTGGAAGAAAAATATTTGTATATGCACATTGATATGGGGTATGATGGAAGGTATGGTGGAAACGGGATTACTATAGTCACGTTTCATAGGGATTTGGGCTTCCTCCTCAGGCTCAAGGATGTCATGTTCTTTTTGAGCCTAAATAGAAATTTCATCTTTGTTGCAGTTTTGGAAGACTGGGGTTGTGATGTGATATTCAGCAAAGGAAAGGAATTCCTAAGACACATAGCCATGGGAAAGGTGAAGCAGATCGTTTTTTTTGTGAAGAACTTGTATAATCTAGATGTGGAATATTGTGCTACATTAAGCACAAAGGAAGAGAAGGTGCATAGTTTTTATGTCGGTGACATTTGGCATAAAATACTTGGCCATTTTCATCATGGTTCCCTAAATATTATCCAGAACATAACCACAGTCCAACCCAAAGGATCACTTGAGAAGTAGGATGCATGCAAAGGATGTACTTTGGCAAAGTACGCAAAATCCACATTCCATGATCTAGAAAGGAAAGCATATACAGACCTATAAAGGATCCATACTAATTTCTATGGACCTTTCTCGATAACCTCCATTTCTAGACTAAAATATTTTGTCATTTTTATTGATGACTTCTCACGGAAGTGTTAGATCTTGTTCATGTGGAAGAAAGATGAGACATTCTCCAAGTTCGTAGAATTCAAGGCACTAGTGGATAAAAATCTAACATGAAGGTGAAGGCTCTCGGGAGAAATAATTAACATGAGTACGTGTCGAATGAATTTTAAAAAAAATGTGCAAAAGAAGGCATTTGATGAGGTTTGAGAACACACCACAACCCACAATAGAATGGGGTGGCTTAGAGAAATAATCGCTGCATTGTGGGAGCAGCGAGGGCGATGTTGCATGACCAAGGATTACCTCTACATTTGAGGGTTGAGGCATGCAACACAATAGTCTATTTTCATAACCGAAGTCCTCATCGTATTTTGGGAAATATTACACTAAAGAAGGCTTTCTTAGGGAGAAAGTCGGATATGTTGCACTTTAGGATTTTTGGAGCCTTTGTTTACTGCCATGTATCCAAAGAATCAAGGAAGAAGCTATAGCCGACAGTAGAATTGGGGGTATTTATGGGTTACATAGAAACTCCCCACAAATATCATTGTACTTTCCATCCCTCATAATAATTGTTGAAATTGCATCAATAAATGGCACCCATGAGGGGCTTCTGATTTAATTCTCCCTTAATTAAATTGGAAGAGCAATTGTAATTTCATCTTACAATAGCTTTTATATGTTAACTGAGTCAGGAAGGCTTATTTAGCTCAAATAATTCAAGTTGGAGGTCAAACTGGAGGCATGTAGAGTTATTACTAGATTTTAGGGGGTCCACTTACAGTTATTTGTGAGTTGTAATTAGTTAACTCAATTAATTGAGTTAAAATAAGTTTAACTACTTCTAACTGAGGGATGAGCAAGTGATAGGCCCAATGAATTAAATCTAATTTAACTCACAGGTATTGATCAATTATTTAATAGATAATTCCCTATAAATAGTTGTTGCATGTCATTTCTAAGGAAGACCCAGTTGAGATTGAGGTTAAAGGGAAGGTAACTCCTAGATGTATAATTAGAAAATTGTACAGGTCATACTTGAGGTCATCGAGATGCCTTGAAAAAATTTCACAATCAATTCTTGGGAATTTCCTTTTTAATAGGGCAAAAATTACTCTAGGAATGCGTAAGCAAGGTTGTTCAGACAGAGGTTGAGAATTGGCTAAGTATTGGACCGATTTTTCCTAGATCAGAGTGAGACAATCAGTAGAGTGCAAAGGTTTTCTCAGTGAGGGAAATTGCATTGTATTGTTTCATGGTATTTAATTTACACAATATACAGAGAGCGTGGTTTTGAGCAGTTTCTTTCCCCATATAGATCTTGTGTTGTGTGACTGATTATTTCTTTCTCTTACTTGTTATGTGATTGCGTGATCGAAATTGGCTTCTGCAATTTTTAGAAGGATTTAGTATTTTGTTTTACTACATTACAAGATCATATTGAATCCCTTTGGATAATTTCTACATTTTATCAGAGTAGGAATCACAATAGAAGAGGAGAAGCAGAGTTTTTTTTTAACACGTATATTGAATTTGCAGATTTATTCTTCAAGACTAGCAACAAATCAATATGTATTTCAATGGCTTGAGACTTGAATATGCACTTGAGGGAAATTTGAATTGAATAGCATGTAAGGATGGGATGGAGGAAATGGAGTAGTAGATGTTGAACTTCTTGATGCATTGAAGAATAATGTAGAAAAGGTGAGAAGAATATTTTTAGGAGTTCAAGATCATATTGTCTTGAATATCCATGGAAATGAAACGACATATTCTATGTGGAAGGCCTTAACTAATCCGTTTCAGAATAACAGTGACCACAAGAATTTGGCACTAAAATACAATCTCAAAAATATCAAGATGGAGAAGGGTGACACGATCCAAAAATACTTGACAAAATTCACTCAATGTCGAGATGTGCTTGGAAGTGTTGGTGTGATAGTTTTCGATGATGATTTGGTGATCCTAGCTCTTCTAGTCCATCCAAATAGTTGGCATAGCTACTAAGACTTTGTGAATGAGAGGGAGAAGCTACAAGAGGGGGAGTGATTGTGGTATAACTTGGTACAAGAATATTTTCAGCGCAACACCAGAGATGGATCCTCATCAAATATTGATGATGAGGAGAAATTTTCCTTGGCTGGAAAGGAGAAGAAAGTAAAATGTAAGGCGTCCCATTTCAAATCGAAGTTTGATAAGGTAGGAAAGAAGCAATACTTTTCAAAGGTGAAATTTTTTCACTTTCATGAGCATGGACAGTATGCCACAAATTTTCCATAAAAGAAGACCAACAAGAGGGCCTCGGGAGGAGTAGCAGGTGAAGCACTTTCTTCATAGTTCGAGTTGAATTTCACTATGATCGCATGCATGGTGTCATTGGTAATGGGTTCTATGTGGTACTTGGATAGTGGAGCTTTGTTCCATATGAATATAAACAAATAATTGTTCAATAGCATGGAGGAGAAGGATCTCCATATGCACATCGAGGTGGGTGATGACGAGAGGTATAATAGTGCTACTAGTATAGGTACAGTTACCTTTTAAAGAGATTCAGGTAAACCCCTCACATTAAAATATGTCATGTATTTTCCTGGTTTAATGAATAATTTGTTTTATGTTTCAATGTTGGAATATTGTGGCTATGATGTGATCTTCAGTGAAGGAAAGGCGTTCCTTTTCCATAAATCCAAGGGATAGATGGAATAAATTGGGGTTTGAGTAAAGAACCTCTATAAACTAGATGTAGAACATTGTGTTGCATTGAGCACGCAAGCAGAGAAGGCGGAGATCTAATACATTGGTGAGTTATGGAACAGGATATTGGGCCATCTACACCATGGAACTTTGAATATCATGCAACAGATTTTTACAGGACTTCCAAATGGTGCACTTGCACAGAGAGATACATGAAAAAGGTGTAAATTTGGGAAGTAAACCAAGGCCACCTTTCATGATAAGGAAAGTCGAGTAAAGGTGATCCTTCAGAGTTCACTCAAATGTGTGTGGATCATTCTCGACCGATTCAATGGAAAAACACATTAATTATGTGATTTTTATTGTTTTTCAAAAAAGTGTTGGATTTTCTTCATGTAGAATAAATATCATGCATTCTCTAAGTTTTGTGAGTTCAAGGCACTTGTTGAGAAAGATATAGGGAATAATGTGAAGGCTCTGAGGAGTGATAATGGTGGAAAATATATCTCTAATGAATTCAAGAACTTTGTTACTCAGAAGGAATTAGAAGAGAATTGATATCACCTCATAACCCATAGTAGAATGGGGTTGTAGAAAGAGAGAACAAAACTATTTTTGGAGTAGCACGAGCTATGTTGCATGATCAGGTCCTACCATTGCATCTGTGGGAGGAAGCATGCAACACAACAGTATTTTTGTAGAACATAAGTTCTCATCAAATACTTAGGATGAGTACAACAGAGGAGGAATTTTTAGGTAAGAGACCAAATGTGTGGTATTTTAAAATTTTTGGTTCATTTATTTATTTCCATGTAAGCAAATATTCTAGGAATAAGCTAGAGCCAAAAACAGAGATGGGGATATTTTTGGGGTACAATGATACACCTCACATATATCGGGTGTACTTTCCATCACACAATATGACAGTGGCCAGAAAAGATGTGAAATTTGATGAAGAGAAATCCATGTGATTGTCCCTTGAGAGGGAGATTGAGTTGCAATCTGTTGAGGATATCTTGGCTCTAAAAGAAGAGCCTCAAGATGTGGAGTAGCCATAAGCATAGGAATAGAGAGTGTAATAACCCACTCATGCACGGCCATCCACCTCAGATGGAATGAAGCGCACTAGATATGATGACATATTGTTTCTAGATGCGAGAGAGAATGTGGGAGCACACACATCACAACGCAAGAAGAGAAGGTCCCCATAGCAGTACATTGGATACATTGCTCTTATGAGCAAATATATTGAGATAAAACCATCCTCTTTTAAGTAAGCAGTGCAAAAAATGGTTTGGGTTGATTCCATGGTTGAGGGGTATGACTCCATTATCAGAAACAGTGCATGGGAAGTTGTCACAAGACCAAAGGGGAAGTTAGTTGTAGGATCCAGGTGGGTCTACAAGGTGAAGCAACAAGCACATGGGAGTGTGGAGAATCACAAGGCCATATTTTTTGCCAGAGGGTTCTCTTAGGTGGAGAGGATTTATTATGATGAGAATTTTTCACAAATCACAAGGCACACATCAATCAGATCCATCATTACACTCTCAATGTAGATGGGATGGCAGATACATCATATGGATGTAAAGACAACCTTCCTTAATGGAGTGATTGAATAAGAGGCGTACTTTGAGAATCCATAAGGTTTTGATACCTTAGTCAGGGAGTCACATGTGTGAAAATTCAAGAGAGAATTGCATGGGTTGACACAAGAACCTCATCCTAGGTACACTAGAATCTAAAACTATTTCACTGGGTTGGGCTTCACCAAGAGTGAAGCAGATGCAAACCATTATCAGATTGTGGTATATGGTAATCTTTTGATTATTTTACTTTATTTCAATGATTTGATATTGACAGGTGATGAGAATATCATCAAGTCTTGCAAATAGGATCTTGCAAGAGAATTTGAGATGAATGACATGGGGCTCTTGCACTATTTTCTAGGATTCGCAATATGGAAAAGAGCTGGGGAGTTATTTTTATCTCAAGGAAATTATGCCAACTAGATCCTCAGGAAGTTCCACATGGAGGGTAGCAAGCCCATGGAGACTCTTGTAGCAGGAAACAGAATGAATGAGGATGCTACTTAATTTCAAGTAGAGGATGATGTTGTTTGAATGCATCTTATGGGTTCACTCATGTATTAAGTGAAAAAACAACCAGGCATATGCTATGTAGTTAGCAACCTGGTCAAGCTATGGTTAAGCCTACCAAGCTCTTTTGGAAGGCAAGAAAGAATATGCTGAGATACCTCAAAGTCATTATGGATTATGGGCTATGGTATAGACAGGTAGAGGGAGTGAAGCTTCAATGTTTCACCAATGAAGATTGGGCAAGGAGTCCATCTGACAGGAAGAGCACATCAAGAGGAATCTTCAGCATAAGATCAACAATGGTTTCCTTGTACAGTAGGAAACAAAGATCATTTGCACTCAGTTCAGCAGAGAAAGAGTACATGGCGGCTAGTCAGGAAGCATGTGAGGCCATATGGATGAGGAAGATACTTTTTTTGTTTGGTATACATATGGATCTGACGATGATATATTTTGGTAAACAGAGTTGCATCAAACTCTTGGCTAATCCATTTTTTCATAACAGATCCAATCATATTGATATCTGGTATCACCATCTCAGATATTTTGTGTAGAGATGGATTATGCCATTAGAGTAAATTCCCGTGGAGGAGCAAGATGCATACATCTTGAAAAAGCCACTAGCGAGAATCAAATTCGAGTTCCACATAGACAGGATCATGGTAGAAGATAATCCTTTTCTTATTGGGAAGGAGTGTTGAAAGTCAAATTCAGGTTCCACAGAGATAGGATCAGGGTAGAAGATAATCCCTTTCTTTTTGAGAGGGAGTGTTGAAATGGCACCCCAAGGTGGCTTCTGATTTAATTTTCCTTTAATTAAATTGGAAGAGAAATTGTAATTTCATCTCATAACATCTTGTAAGTTTTAACTGAGTCAGGAATACTTTGTTAGCTCAGATAATTCAAGTTGGAGGTCAAAATCGAGGCATGTATAGTTATTCCTATATTTTAGGGGGTCCATTTACAGTTATTTGTGAGTTTTAATTAGCTAACTCAATTAATTTAGCTAAAATCAGGTTAACTAGTTCTAACTGAGAGATGAGGTAGTGATAGGTCAAGTGAATTAAATCTAATTTAATTCACAAGTATTGGTCAATAAGTTAAATGATAATTCACTATAAATATTTGTTGCATGTCAGTTCCAAGGAAAGCACGGTTGAGATTTAGGTTAAACAGAAGATAACTATCAGTTGTATAATTAGAAAACTGTACAAGTCATGCATGAGGTAATCTAGATGCCTTGAAGTAATTGCACAATAATTTCTTGGAAATTTCCTTTTTAATAGGGCCAAAATTCCTTCAGGAATGCATAAGAAAGGTTGGTCAAATAGAGGCTGAGAACCAAGTAAGTATTGGACCGATTTTTCCTAGATCAGAGTGAGATGGTCAATAGAGTGTAAAGGTTTTCTGAGTGAGGGAAATAACACTCTATTTTTCCATGGTCTTTACTTTATGAAATATATATATAGCTGGGTTTTCAGAAGTTTATTTTCCTTGATACATATTGTGTTGTGTGATTAATAATTTCTTTCTCTTGTTATTTGATTGTGCAATCGAAATTGTTTTCTACAATTTGTAGAAAGATTCAGTATTTTTCTTTAGTACATTACAAGATCAGATTGAATCCCATTAGATAATTTCAACAATAACAGTTATGTTAAGGGGTGTAAATTTTGATGAGGAGAAAGTGATGTGATGCTCTCTTGAAAGGGAGCTTCAAATCCCACCAGAAGATTATCTTCTAGCTCCAAAGGAGGAACCTCAAGAAGTTGTGGAGCAGCCACAATTTGAGGAGTAGACAGTGGATATAACCACTCAAGCTGAACCATCTAGATAAGCCAAGAAAAGAACCAGGGAAGTTAAGATACCTATGCAAGATGTGAGGGAGAATGTGGGTGCTCCTTCAAATTTGCGCAGGTAGAGAAGGTCACCTGATTGGTACACTAACTATATGGCCCTAATAACTAAGCTTGTAGAGATTGATCCATCCTCTTTCGAGGAAGAGGTAGAGAAACGTATATAGGTTGATGCAATGGTGAAGGAATATGAATCCATCCTAAAGAATATCTTTTGGGAAGTGGTCCAAAGACTAGTAAGTAAATCAGTTTTTGGTTCATGATGGATCTTCAAGGTAAAGCATGAAGCATATGGAAGAATAGAGAAGAAGAAGGCTACATTTGTTGCCAAGAGGTGCTCTCCAGTTGAAGGAATTGAATATAAGGATACCTATGCTCATGTAGAAAGGTACTCATCTATTAGATCATTTCTTTCTATGATTACACAGATGGGGTGGAATATGTAATTGCCTCCTCCCACATTTACCCACTTTCATCGGGTTTCCCGGGGTGCACATGAGATGAGGGTCACTATGATAAGACTCAACCCTTTATGTGAACTTAAGGAAATGGAGTTGACAACTTAATATCTTACTGACTTCCCTTAGGTGCTAAAGGACCTCTAGGAGTAACCCAAGCCCTCCAGGTGTCCAACCCATGAGACAACTAAATTTTTTTCTGACCTAGAGCCCTGATCGTTCCCTTGCAAAGGCCTCCATGTGACCATGGGTTCCCAGACACACTTGTAAGCCTGCCTCCATGCAACTATGGATTTTTCTGCTTAGTTATATGCCATCAACTCTAAATTTTGTTCCACGTTTTCAGAGCCAAAGCTGAGTTCTCTACCCAAAACTTAGTGAAACTTCCAGAGAAGATAAATAACATATAAATCATGCTTGTAAAACAAAAATTGGAACCCAAACTTGACCCAACCATCCCCAACCAGGACTGATATGTTTTCAAACACTTGGTGGATATGCAACCTATAGGTCATGAATGCAAGTCTGAACATGAGGGATTGAAAAATTATGTGAGGTTTAACAAGAAGGGTCATTTCATTCTCACATTAGTGGTCATAACACCAACTAGGTCTTTCATTCATTATTCATTTAGTTACAAGTAAAAACATGAAAATATATATCACTAAGATATGTCATAAAAACATGCTTATAAATAACATGTAACTATATAAATAACAATAAGAGAGCAACCATTAAAGCCACATAATAACGAGTACATTTTCTCATCAAAAGCAATAGAAACTTAGCTTTTATTAAACATAGGAAAATACCGACCGAGTTCGGGAATTCCACATTCCACTCGACCATAGAACTGTTGAACCAATTATTTATTTCAACCAATCAGCCTTGTGCCATATTCCAAGCTTGAATGTGTGATCTCATGGGATAAACCAATCCAAAAAAAAACAAGGGAATCCAGAGGTTAAACCACCTCCACCCTCTCGATATTTTGATCTCAACTAAAATGGTGCCGAGATCACAAAACCAAATTGAGCTTGGATGCCTCAGAATTTATTGACCAATACCTTGAGTAATTTTCTTGTCTCCATCCCCAAGCTTTACCATGTATCCCACCATTACCGGTTAAGGGATTCCTACGCATTTGGGAATTTTTCTGAAACCACCTCACCCAGATCAAAATATTTCGATAATCTGAATCTCAAATTTGAGAACAATATCATCACACCATGGCTATCCGGAAAAGCCAAGGCTAGGCTAAAATCCATTGTCGAAACCCGACAAAATACATGTCAATGATAGAAAAAGAGCCAAATACCAACATGTCAAAACCAATTACGAAATCATACATGCAACCTATTACCCACATGTATTTCCACTGAAACTACTTGACCCTTGCCTTCCTTTTCTTTCCTAGTCCTTCTTTGTTTTTCCTTTCCTTTCCTTTCCTTGCTTTATTTATCCTCTTGGTGCTCTTATCCTCTTTGAGACAAACCCTTAAATTGAACTAAAAAATAGGATGTGAATTGATCATCATAATCATTTTTATTATTGATGTCTCTATTTTCTTCAATTTTCCATTATTTTCCTTCATTTTCCTTGATTTGTGATTGTAAATTTCAAGGTTTTATGAAATGTTCAAGTAAATTTTTATGTATTTTAGGAAATTGATCAATTTTCAAAAGTCCATAAATTAATTGTTTTAAATCAGTTTGCAACATAAAAATAAAGAAAATAATACCATACACAGTAACACAAGACATCAATATGATGAAGGAGTACACCCCTCTTGGGCTACATCTCTTGGTCCAACTTCCAATGTTGGGCCTCTTTCATTAAGTGCTCAAATTTGTGATTAGATGGATTTAAAGTACTTATTATGCAAAAATAATGTCTCCAATGGCTCCAAAATAGTCAAAAACCCCAAGTTGGGCTCTTGTTGGGCTAAATTTGGCTAAAAAATAAAGAATTTATGCTTTAGAGAAGTATTAATGTTGAATTATTTACAAACTGGACTCCCCTTATAATTGTTCTATGAATCCACCTTTTCCGGAATCACCAAGCTACATTTTTGCTCGACGCTGATGAGATTCATGCTGAATTAGGTGCAAATTATTACTTGGTTTAAATGCATAATGACCCCTGTGAGTGAAAAAACTGGTCTGCGTGGTCCATTCTACCGAATATATGCCAAAAAATCTACATTGGTCCTCGTAATGACTTGTTCTCGTTCCCATGGTGAGGTTATGTGATAGTACCAGAACTTTGGGCTAGGGTTAATCCAAATCCCTTGTGTCCTTTCTGCATGTGGTCTCGTGGGTTGGAAGGTAACCAGGAACGATTTCTTAACCCTATTCGCGTCCCCCATATACCAATACATGAAACTTTAAATATAGGTTGTCACCCATATGGGTTAAGAAACACTTGTGGTGTTGCTTAGGGGTAAATAGCATAGTTGGTAGAAGATGTAAATTCCCTCTCGTGTCTTCCCAAGACCCAAGGAAAAATGCCAGATTAGTTGCAACCATTACATAGAAAAAATATACATATTCATGCTAGCTATTGATTAACAAAGTAGATGGGAGAAGAGTTACCTCAAAGTGTTGTGTAGTCCTACTAGAGATCCCAATGTAGTGAGGTGGAAGACCATTGCACTAGGTCCAAGGTAAAATCCTGCAAGAAAACAAGAGAAGAGAGTAATCCTCACAGTATATCAAACTTAACAATAAAAAAGTAACACATAACTGAGAATAAGTAAGTATGAATCTAATCCACTTGTTACATGTGTCCTAAAGCAAATTAATAGATTAATGCAACATCGAGACAACCAAGTGGGAAAACCAGAGGCAGTTCTATATTATAAATGAGTGAAGGAGGATTACAACCATATCGGCTTGATCAAGCCTCCCTCTGTCCTTTAACTCCAAGCTCTCCCTCATCAACTCTTTGGTGTGACAATGCTTGAGCCAATAATTCTCAATGAATAATGGAAACACTATAACCTCACACCAATGAGAAATTTTTCATCAATCATTCAACCTTTTTAAGCCTACAATTTATAAGACTTGGGAGGCTTTACCTTGCCATTTCCTCCATTAGTTTGAATAGGGTAAAATCAAATATTTTTTCTTGATTTAGTCCCTTTTTCATATTTGAATAACTTAGATAGGTTTGCCAACATCCATTATGAAGACTAATCTATGGGCTTCCATCTTTTTTCTCTGACTTCTTGAGAAAAAGTTGGGATGTTAGTCAGTTAGCTTAGGTTTTTCCACTCGAATTTATGAAACATGAATAATGCTTCCCTTTAGGAAAAGTAGTGCATTAACCTAGGCACTAACGCTATCTGTAAGAGGCTAGGTAGTGTTATAACTCTTTTTGGATGTTTTTGGGGTGTGTTACCCTAGCAAATAGGCCTATGACTTGGGCCATTTCTTCAACCAAAGAGTTCTTCTACTCTGAGTTGATGAGGAGTTAATTTTTTTGTATAACATATGCCCCCTAAAGTGTGAGGTCAGAGATGAAGACAATGGCAAAAATAATTTATATTTTGAGAGAGAGAGAGAGAGAGAGAGAGAGAGAGAGAGAGAGGAGATGTAGGACTTTGGAAGACATGAAACAAGAACCATATGTTTAAAAATATCATAACATGCCCAGATTTGGGCATTCCCTTGCTCAGTAATTGTATTATAGTGATTTCTCAAGGAAGAGATGTGACTGGCATGTCCACCGATAAGCACAATGTGGAAGTTGTGTCATAACAGGATCAATCCGACGAGTTGTCTCCGAAAAAAAATATACACAGATTAGGAGAGGAAACAAATTTGATTGATGTAAGCCTCTACCCAAGGTCTTGGTCATCGCTTTCCTAAACTATATATGTATGCACATGTGAATAAAGGAGTTGTAGTCAAACATGTGAGAAATTTTCTGATTACCAGTAAATAGTTAAAATTGTTAACAGACGTGAGGAGGGACATCGTTAAGGATGATGGCCTCCAAGATGCACAATACAATCTACTGAGTGTAAAAAATGGTGTTGATGTTGAACACTCGTAGAATTATTCAACTAGGATCCAATGATGAAAACCAAAAATAAAACAAAAGAAAGCATGCCACTGATGTTTGGAAGTTCCAAGGTAGTGATATGTTTCTGGATCACCTTCCTAGATAATATGTTGAAGTCGATAGGAAGAGATTTTCGTAGGAAATAAGGTGTCCTATATCAGTTGTCACGAAATTATATAAGAAAGATTTTTTTTTAAGATAGTGAAGATCAATGGTTCAAACTAATGGAGGAACCTTTTAGACATATGATGGATCCCTTGAACAATAGAAGGCACATCATACATATTTTTAGGTAGCTTAGACTCAAGAACACCAAAGAGTGTTAGGATACAAAGATGCAGGAATATCAGAGTATGAAATTTAAACTCATAGGATGGTAGGGTTCAACGAGAAGTTGAAAAAGAGGAATTTATTGTTGAGGAAGTGTCATGTTCAATGGATTGCTAAGGATACTGCTACTAAAAGCTCCTTAAAAATAATAGTGAGTCTCTGTTTTTTCCATTTTTTTCCCCATATGATTAAGTTTAATGTGTCGAGAAAGGTAAAATTGGTGGTCTTTTCATATTTAGAGAGTCTGAAAAGATTTTAAAGAAAAATCAAGGGGGTACCTTTGTCATGGTTGATGATTGGGTGTGACAAAGGGTTAATAGTATGCCCAACACAGTTCCTTTTTCATAAGTTAGTCCTTTGAATCCATATAAAGAGACAAACCTATGTTATATGGACATGTACCTCATTTTTTTATGAGTACGAGGAGTTGAAGTAAACTTGATATTCTTCGTGAAATTTTAATGAGTCAGAGGAAGAAAAACTCGATGTCTTTTTCAGTTTTTAAAGAGTGAGAAAAAGAGGGAAAAGAATTTCTCAAGATATTCTTTGTGGGAGTTTAATTAGCCCGAAGAAGGAAACTCGGGGATTTTTCATTTAAAGAGTTAGAAAGAGTCACAAAAATAATATTCTTGTATATTCATCATAATATTCTGATGAGCTTGAAGAAGTAACTCGAGGTTTTTTCAGTTTTACGAGCTAGAAAAAGTCCCTAAAAATAAGGCTTGGTGGTTTTTTCAGTTTTACAAGCTAGAAAAAGTCCCTAAAAAGAATTCTCAGAGCTTCTTCATGTAAATTTAATGATCCTAAAGAAGTAAAGTCGGGGTTTTTTTAATTAAAGAGAAAGAAAAATAGCATAAAAATAATTCTCTTTCTTATTCATTGTAGTTTACCAAGCTCAAGGATGAGAACTCGAGTTTTTCTAGTTTAAAGAGCGATAAAAATACAATAAAAAGAATTCTCAAAGCCTATTGATCTGATGCGTGTCAATAGAAAAGTATCTGCCAGGAATTTCCTCACAAGACCAAGCAAAAACATCGTGGAATTCTTTAAAAGGGAGGTGAAGCATGCAATTTCCTCATGACTCTAATATGTTCCAATCTGAATGTTTTCCATGATACATGTTTTGACCGAGATGTATATGATCATAGACTTTGAAATATTTCCCAAGTTGCCTTCCACATCGATAGTCTAGATAGTCGTGCAATTGAATGGAACAATCTTAGGTGGGTCAAAAGGCAGTATTTGTATAGATGATGCTTCAGAATCATATATCAAAGCGTGGTGATGAAAATCATCCCAAGGTTTCTCTTCTACAGAAACGATCTCTCGAATAGCTTCATTTGTAGGTAGGAATTCATCAAGGAGATCATTAGAAGGAGTCATGATTGGAGAGAGGATGGTACCATCGGTTGAAACCGAAGCAACGAAGGGATCAGATGCAGATTATATGGATTGATAAGCCATCTCAACTGGTGAAAGCTGCATATGTTCTCTATAGGAATCAATGTCTGTAGGGGGTGGTAGGATCCAGGGATTGGTAGAGCCATCAAAAATTATGGAGATCATTGAAACTATATGTGGAACCTCAGGTGGCGGGAGAGGAAAACAGCCTAAAAGGGAGGATCCCTTCAGAATATCAGTACCAACACTGGCTTAAGAGTCAAGAATGCCTCCTACTAGGGGTAGAGTGCTACTCGACAATGTGGAATAATTTGGGGTGCAGAAGGATAGCTGGTCCACTGTAACTATTTTCCCATTCAGAGGAAAGAGGATGAGTTGAAAAACTGAAGATACAATGCAATTCATGGCATAATACCAACTATGGATAAAAAGGAGATTATATTCAAGATGACAATCTATGAATTCAATGCCCACTATTATCATTTTCCCACTAAGAGTAATGGGGTAGCTAGCAATTTATTCCTTTGGGAGGAAGGTGTGGTTGTCAAAGGCTTTAAGGAAATTCGACGTTGGAGACTGTGAACAAGAACCTAGAGCGAGCCAACATGAATTTTACATTACGCAGGTCGAAGCACCTTCATCGATGACAATTTGATGGATAGGTCTACCCTTCGACACAAATTGCACTTAAAAGGCAAGTTGATGAGAAAGGCGAGGTTTACATTTTTCCATATCAAATATTGCTAGCATAGAATCCCGAGGGTCAATTCCGCCAATTTCTAAAAGAAAAGCTTTCATTTTCACTCAATAGGTTTGCAACACTTCAAGAGTAGACATAGATGACAGTGCTTGCACCAGATCTTCTACAAGTTTGTAGTTCTGGGAAGCACATGCAGAAGTATTATGTGTTGTGCAACGAAGGGTCCCTTTGGGGCAACGGCTGACAAGGTAAGTATCAAGCCTTTCAATATGAAGATCATTAGGTGGTGGTGGATTTGAACTCGAGGCAGTGTTTTGAGCATTAGTGACTAGACTTCCATATTTTTTGTCTCGTGTTTGAAATTTAACTGCTTTCAAGTCGTAAACAGTCGATGAACCTTCGCCAGAAGGAGGTGGGGGAATACCACCATTCCCCATTGCGGAGGTTGTGGTGGATTTTAAATAGGACGTTGTTGTTGTTGAGTAGGGAAAGGGTTGTGTAGGATGGCAGGTGTCCTTTTAGTGTCCTTTTGTGCAAGAAAGTATTTACATTCCTGAAGGTGAGGAAATTTATATGTCATGTGGTCCTCTGCACAGATCTTGTATGAGAAATTGATATCTTTCTCTTTCCATTTTTCATATTTGGTAGCAACTTTCTGATTGGGATTATTCTTTGTAATAGGTTACTCCTCATAAGGAGAGGTATTTTCCTTATTATTCTTGTTCTTACCACTAGGTTTTTGTGTAGACTGCACAAAGTTTACCACAGTGGTCGAAAGAGTAGTTGATTAGGTATTAGAGGTGGAATTGGAAGCTAAAGATAGCTGGGAAACTTGCCTGCTGAGTTGTTTTACAACATACCCAGAGATTGCACCAATAATAGCATCAGCATGTGCTCCGGGTTGTTGAGTAGCAATAGCATTGGATTTTCTAGGGGCATGGGGGAGAAGATCATACAATGTTCCAAATTATGAATAAATTAAGTCTAAATGTTGGGCACAACAGATGGATTGTTCTTTAGTGACCCCATCAGCTAAGGCAACATCCTTAATAATGGGAGGGAGTAGCAACTTGCAAAACCAATCTGCCAACAGGTGATCCAGAATTGGGGCCCTGACAAGCCTCCTCTTGCATCACCATTCATGGATATGATCAGAGATGTGGGTGATGGTGTCTTAGCATAAGGTGGTAAGAAGTTATGTTCTAGTCTCGTAGCTGATAGGGAGCTAGAAGTGTTTCGGTAATTCCATTTCTAGGGATCTAGAGGTGTTAATTTATGCACATAGTAAATTGATGTACCACTTGGCAGTGTTTCTTGTGACGATGCGAGGGAAGAGTCTGAGCTGAATGTTTTCATCCACCATGAAATTTGATATAGACCATAGATGTTAGGTGGTGACATGTGTTTCTTGGTCATCGCCTTGTCTCCTTTCAAACTTGGGGATATCTTCAAGTATCTTATGTGGTATTGGAGGCCAATGTGGGTTATGGTTGATGGGATCATTTGTCAATTTATATAGATCTGGGATATCTAGAGTTTCCGAAAATGGAAATGGCATGGGTACCCCTGAATCTGACCAAGGAGGTGTTGGATGACCATTAGGACCTAAGGGTCCCTCCATTAGATCGTTTCCAACAAGATATGCGAGACTCATCAGGTAATAATTCCCTTATACTGGTGGTGTAGGAATATATGGTGGATGTCTGTATGGGATTTTAGGTTGGGGTGAAAAATGCAGGTTTCCTTGAGGATAGTAAGTTCCCCCTTGCACCAATTGAGTTTGGGGAGGGTGTTCCCAAATCGACGCAACAATATTTGGTTGTGGTATGTTGCTGGCCACATAGTTAACAATTTGATTTTGACCTACACCAAGGTACTAACCATTAGAAGGATGAAAATAAATTAGCTATGGTCCTATTTTTCCTATAGACGAAAGGAGTATAGAGGTTCCCCCCAGTATATATGTGTTGGAAACATTGTCCCCTGGTATCTATACCTAATGGTTTGAACTCAACAAAGGATTCCAGCCGAAATGGTTATTGAAAGGAGTCATGCTAGCAACACTATGAGGAACGGTAGCTCAAGGTCCGAGAGCAGACATGAAAGGAATGGTGGCTGGTATGTACTAGACTCCAGTGACAGATGATGTTACTAAGTTGTTGGGACCAGGCATATTCTGGCCAGTAGGGTGACTTGACAATTGAGAAGAACTAACAATAGGCAGGGGGAGGGTGGGTGGAGAAAAGTTGTCCACAAAGGCCCATGGCCCACTATTTTTCATTAGTATATTGGATGTGGGTAAAGGAGAAGACATTAAAGGTACTAGTGCTACAAAACCAACCCAAGCCGATCCGTGAGAAGAGGATGATAAGGAGGTACAAATCCTTCAGTGAAAAAATCCCGGGCAATATAGTGTCTTGGGAAGTGGTGTGTGTTCGACACTAGAGACTTTTGTCCCGAAGAGGAAGAATATGGATCACCGAGGCTCGACTAATCTTGTAAGTTCGGTGGAGGAATACTTCTTTATCACCTTGACATATGACGAGGTCTGAAGGTAGCCATGATGACCGATAAATGTTATCAAAGTTTTTAAAGTGATATTCTTATAGTCTTAGCAATAATTAAACAAGCACCTAAAAAATAAAAAATAAAAAATAAAAAACTCTAAAATCCAATCAACAAGCATCCAAGGGACACTAGCACATTTGGCCCAATTTCCGATGCCCGAAACGTCACTCTTGTGACACATAGGCATCCCAAGAGTGACACTTTGAGGTGTGGAAAAACATAGTTTCATGTTTCGTCGCAATTCTGACACTTCTAAAAACTGTCAGTAGAGCGACACTAATTCCGACATTTTTTTGGTAGTGTCCCAATTATGAAGTTTACAAGTTTTTGTTGCTCTTCTGACTTTTCCAAATGGTCTTCACTCTTATGATGTTTCCAACTTCATCACTCTTCTAACATTTCCACTTGGGCGTCGCTATTTTGACGTTTCCACTCGAGTGCCACTATCGCGACGTTTGCACTTGGGCGCCGCTCTTCTGACGTATCTACTTGGGTGTTGCTCTTCGGACATGTCCACTTGGGCATCGCTCTTCTGACGTTTTCGAAGTTTTAATAGCCATGAAAATGTAATAGAAATGCACAGTCAAGTTGGCTTTGGCTAAATATCGTTGTGTTTATTGAAAGAAATACTTGAATTAATAGTTGAGTGCTTCAAACCTTTTTCTTTGAGAAATATTGTGAGTAGAACTGAAATGAGGCGATTGAGAGTAAAAATTCCATGTGAAATACATTTTACAGTAAATTACAGTATCTCTTGCAATAATACAAAAATTTGTTCATCAAAGTGTAAATCATTATCAATGAGAAAAATGACAATCTTCAAATTTCTTCCAATATCAACCCATTGTAGGGAACTCCTGTAGTTTCCAAATACAAGAATATCGTAAAGACATATAATACAGTAAAACATAGTGGGTAGCTTCAATTATACTATTTAATTACTAGTGTTTAATAAAAATAAATCAATACAATTAATTGAACAAAAGGGTTTCATATAGAATTAAAAAAATTAGACGGGACTTTAACAAGATACCCTTCTAAAGAATGTAGAAGCCCTTGAAGCACAAACTTGAAAGCTCTCACAACAGTTTCCATAATGCACATTATAAATCCATAAAAATGAAAACTCAGCTCACCCTTGAAAATCCAAAAAAACAAAATGACCATAATTAATGCAATAATTATTTCATTCATGGAAAAAAGAAAGCACACCATAAAACTTACATCATCAGGCCAAAAATTTAGCATGCAAATTGCGTCTCCAAACATAGCCATGAATTTCCAGCCCAAAACCAAAAATCAAAGTCAGCATGGGGGCATAGGATACCCCTACTAACAGTTGTTTATATAGGAATATATATAAATGATATAATCCTTTAGTGTGAATTCACTTCTGAATGTAGATCTTGTCTGTCATCGAGGGTGCACCTAGCTCAATGGTAGAGCCGCTTGCGAGCCACAGGCAGGTCCTGCCTTTGATTCCCTTCTTGTTATTTTTTTCACATGATATTGGAGCTATGTCCGTGCCTATGAAATCCCTATGGTTGTGTACATAGACATGTATATATGATATACTTCTTGGAGTGTAAATCCACTCTTGAATGTAGATCTTACATGTCATCAAGAGGGCATCTAGCTCAATGGTAGAGTAGCCTGGTAGCCAGGGTAGGTCTGGCCTTTGATTCCTTGTTTATATTTTCAAGAAGGTATCGGAGTTATGGTTGTGCCCATGGATTCCCCATCCCTGGATTTGAATGGCTTACGTGGAATCAGAGTGGGTATTATAATTAAAGTGTCAGAGAAGCTTTGATAGATACTGCTGTGAAGACTTCAGAAATAGGGTACATACAGAGGTTTCTTGTAAAATCTATGGAGGATATCATGGTTAAATATGATGAGACTATCAGGAACTCATTTGGTGATGTTACTAAATTTCTATATGGTGAATATGGTATGGATGTTGTTTGGATTGAGTCACAGAACCAACATTCTCTCAAGATGAAAAATAAGGATTTTGAAAATTCTTATAAATATGAACTTGATCTAGAAAATTGGAATCCTAGTTACATGTTACTAGACCATGTGGAAGATTTGAAAACAATCTGGGAGTTCCAAAAAAAATTTAATGTAGAAATTCAAAAACTTGAGTTAGATAGATGACAACTAGGTACGGATATTGTAACCACTAGAGATAATGTGTGGCCTATGCTTGTAAATCTTAAGAGGATGATTTGTAACTTCCAAAAGACATTAAAAATTCATATGAGAAAACCATCAAATATGCATCCCATGGAGATCGTAAAAGAAATTGAAGGCTTCAGGAAAGACTTAAGGTTGTTCTCGGTGATGACCCCATGAGTATTGAAGCACAGAAGAATTCCACTATGTTTTTAAAAATTATTCTTTGAGGTACATTTGCTAGTAAGCGTGTGCTGAAGGAGTACCACCTTATAAGGGAAGAATTTGAATCGGTAATTGGTGAGATAGAATATTGTTTTCTACAGTCATTAGTTGCTCTAGGTGAGGTGATTGGTTGTGTTGCAGTGCAATCCATTGGTGAACCAGCTACTCATATGAAACTGAATACTTTCCATTATGCCAGTGTCAATGAAAAAATAGTTACTATCAGTGTCCCCAAGCTGAGGGAAATCATAAATTTGGAAAATAATATTAAAACATTGTCACTGTCTTTGTACCTAAAACCTGAGGTTAACACGACAAAGGAAAGGTAAAAAAATGTGCAGTGTGCTTTAGAGTACACAACCTTGAGAAGTGTTGTAGAGGCTACTAAAGTGTGGTATGATCCAGATCCAATGAGTACTATCATTAAGGAGGATGTTGACTTTGTCAAATCCTGTTATGAAATGCCAGATGAGGATATTGCACCAGAAAAAATATCTCCATGGCTGCTTCATATAGAATTGAATAGAGAGATGATGGTTGATAAAAAATTGAGTATGGCAGACATTGCGGAAATTATAAACCTTGAGTTTGATGATGATTTGAGATGCATTTTCAGTCACGATAATGTAGAAAAACTTATTCTACATTTACGTATTATGAATGAAGAAGGTCCTAAAGGAGAGGTACAAAATGAAAATTCTGAAGATGATGTGTTTTTGAAAAAAATTGAAAGTAACATGCTTACAGAAATGGCTCTAAGGGGAATTCCACATATCAATAAAGTGTTTATCAAGTCTTGAAAAATCAACGAGTTTGACGAGAATGATGGATTCCAGACTAAGAAATAATGGATGCTAGACACAAAAGGTGTCAATATGTTAGTTGTGATGTTCCATGAAGATGTGGATGCTACTAGGACAAATAGTAATC
Source organism: Pinus albicaulis (assembly GCA_034641835.2). Lineage (NCBI taxonomy): Eukaryota > Viridiplantae > Streptophyta > Pinopsida > Pinales > Pinaceae > Pinus > Pinus albicaulis. The sequence continues at coordinate 1,642,871,031 of CM076580.1, forward strand.
ACTTGATTGACATTGTTGAAGTGCTTGTAATTGAGGTTGTGAGGAAGGATCTTCTAGATGATCTTCGATTTGTGCTATATTTTTATGGGTCATATGTGAAATACAGGCATCTAGCCATTCTATGTGACACAATGACATATCAAGGTCATTTGATGGCTATTACTCGACATGGTATCGATCATAATGACACAGGACCAATAATGAGATGTTCATTTTAGGAGATTGTGGATATCCTTTTGGATTCTGCTACATTTGCTAAAGAAGACCCTCTCATCAGTGTTACAGAAAACATCATGCTTGGCTAATTGGCTCCTATTGTTACTGGTAATTCTACCTTGTATTTGAATGACAAGATACTACAACATGCAATTGCACTCCAACTACCCAGCTATATGGATGGTTTAGACTTTGGCATGTCACCAACTCGGTCTCCTATTATAGGGACACCATACCATGATGCCATGATGTCACCAGATTATTTTCTCAGTCCCAAACTAACATTTGACGGGGACATGATTCTAGCATCATTCTTACTGCACATAGTCGAAATAGGAAGAATGCATGCTGCCAAGTAAAAATATGATGTAAACCACCAAGATGGTGCTAATAAATTACACGCTCTAAAATATTAAACTATGATTGTAATAATATGTTATTTATTCAGATGAAAATTCAATTCATGAACTATGGTATATTTCAATATATTAATTGTATAAAAACTAAAAAGGTTTCAATGTTTAAAAGCATGTTCAAACTTACAATCAAATAGAGGAAAAAACACATATAGAAAACCAGATCATAATCATGAACAAGCTTCATGATGAATTATGAAGTGTAAATAAACATACAAAATGTGACACTACGAACCTAGTCAAGCACACAAGCCAAAAGATCCTGGACGTGACCCTGGTTGACAAGTTGTATTTCTCATGATGCAAGAGGATTTGTACCTGCATTGTCAAGTCATTCAAAATCCATAATTATCTATACAATAAATACAAGTAATATTTGTAGTATTTTTTGGTCTAAGATGTGTTCTTATGATAATGTTAGAACATATGTTGACAATTTCAAAACATACCTGAATAAGCTCCTCTTTTTTTCAAGAACAATTTATTTGAGTCGCCTGAATTTGGAACAAGCCTCCCACCATCTGAAAGAGTAGCAACAACGTCAACAATAAATTTTTTAAAAGTGGAGGAATAACCTGTTATGAGTATTTTAACCCTACTCATAACAGGTTATTCCTCCACTTTGAAAAAACCAATTCACCTATATGGAATCACTTTTTAAAAATAACTTTTTTGCTTCTACGTTGGATCGAGGGAGGTTTTCTCCAAGATTAAATGAATCCAATAAATTATTCTCTACTAAACATGGCCAACCACGTGAAGGTGGAAGCTCTTATGGCCCCTCTTCCCTGCCCCCCCTCACATCACACTCATTTCCCCAGTACACAATCTATATTTCATTTTTTAAGAGCATGAGCACAAAAAACATATTTGATAAACAATTAAAAATCAATCCAAAAAAAGGTACGCAAGAAAACATTGAAAGTGTATGGCATAAAAATAGTATGATAATTGAGTTTTTATATAATGAAAAAAAATTCCCAAGTATGGTATGTCAATCATCATATGTCTTGTAATACTAAAATATTTTACATAATCAAATCTTCTTTTTCTTCTTCCTATTTCTAAAGCTCCTAACTACATTATCAACATCATTCTTCCCTACTTCTATTTTGTGGATTTCCCACATAGCTGACCTAGTTGGGTACTCACGATGTCTAGTCTCATGCAGTGACGAGGCATCGCCTACAAAAAAAAATAATATTAAATTTAAATTGCTAGTTTTGAAATATAATTGAAGTAGTTTGGTAATATTAATAATAAAAAATTGCAATGACATTATTTACCTAGTGCTCCAGTTGTCACCGTTCAAACCGTTGCCCCATGTTACTCTCCGGTGGTAGGATGCTCAAGTATAACATTCTCTACCATTTAAAAAAAAATGGTATAAGGAAACAAACCTCAATGTATAATTATAAAAAAATATAAGTAGAAATTAATTACTGTCATGGGCCTCACTAATAACAACATTGTCAGCCTGGTCCCCATTGGAATGATCAAGTTGCACGTGAGGACCATGCTCTGGCAATATTTCACTCTCAACGCACTGCTCTACAACTGGGTTATCGGGCTCATTGAAAGTGTTGCTCCCCTCATTTAAACAATGTTGTTATACATTAAATTTATGGATGAAAACAAACATATTGAAAGGTTCATGTTTTACCTTATCAAGCATTCTAGATCTTGGGACCTGTCCCAAGATTTTACGACGTTCAACTACGGCTTCATATCCAGAATAGAAATTGATCTCTCTTTCTTCATTTATGGTTTCCATTCCAAAGTCTTCACCCTACATTGCATATGAGTGTGTATTTTTAAGGTTATTTTATGGGATTACAAAAATGTTGGAAGGTGATACAATTAATAAGTTGTTTAGCCACTTACAATTCTTGTGGCTAATTTCAAGTAGTCACCCTGGCCTATCTTTTGTTGGCCTTGTTTTTCAATCCTGGCTTTGGTTGCCTTCGAGGTGTCAGGAAACCTATCTTCAAAAGCTTGAAGTCAGTTATGTAGCACACTTTTATTTTAGACATAGAGAAAATTAAAGTTATTGAATTATAGTTGTAATTTACCTTGCAGCTCCAGTTATAATTTTTCCTTCTTTCTTTGTTTTTTTCTCTTTTCTATCCTCGATGAGTGCTCTCCACTCCCTCTCTAGAATTATTAGAGGATGCTCATATCTAGAGTCATTTTCCAAGTACGTCCTATAGGTGTCCCACGTATATTTTAGATATTTTCCAACTACTTGGGCGACCATTGTTCTATAAAATGTGCTCGCCCCAAAAAGGCCTTCTAGATAATCTAGAAGTTCCTTTTTCATGTTGGAATTCTGGGAATTCCACCTTGTGCATATGGTTGGGCCAAAAATTACCACCGCCTTGCTCTCCAAGGCCCTATAGAAATAATTTTTTTCTACACAAAAAAATATATTATCATTAATTTAAAAATAATAATCATGATAAAATATGTGTTGGATAGAGTACATGAAACAAATAAAATTTTAAAACTTACCTGGGAGTTTTACTTGCTTTATAGGAACACCTTCATTGTTCAACAAAAACATTCCTAGAATGGTCCCCGTAGGGTGACATGTGTAGCTCCAGGAAATGCAATCATAAAGTTGGCCATATCACCCTCGTCACTGCCACCACGTTCAACGGTTGGTTGTGTGTCTTCTTGGGGGTGCATTTCTTACCTACTACCTAAAAGCGTACGAGGTGTACGAGGGGTTTCCTCGGGAATCTTTTGCCTTTTTATCCCACTACCACCAACACTGGGGACAATAGGGGTCAGAAAATGCTACATACGAAATAATTTTATTTATTTATTTTAGCTAATGTAAAAGTTATAAATCAACCTATCACAATTGATATTATGCATAACAATAAAAATATACTTTTGAATTTTTTTTACTACCTCATATGCCTAAAGCTGGGTCATAACTTGTAATATCATTTCTTCTATTTCAGGTGTTTGAGGCACCATGTCTACCAAACGCTCAAGTTCTTTGTTTGTGTTTTGAATCTTTTTTCACAGCAAAACAAATGGACTTGGGGATGAATACAAATATTTCTAGTTGAGGGAATCATGGCGCGCACCATGGCGAGGCATATGCATATTTGAACAAAATTAAAATTATTTCATTTATGTAAACAATTAAAATACCTGAAGATAGAGAAAGGTTGGCACTTTACATGTTCTTCGGTTGGCCCCTTTCCACGATCATTCTGCCACATTATAAAATAATAAGAATCATGAAATATATTTAAAAATTTTTTTGTTAAAGATAAAGAAACTAATCTGAAAGAGAAATTTTTATTTTTTTACCTGTTCTGAGGTTGTTCCTGTGCCACAATTAGTCTGCCACATTGCAATAAAATTGGAAAAGTGAAAACTTGAAAATAATATCTAACTTGAAAACACAAAATGTAACCTGAAATGTTTTCTAAATTTACCCTTCAAATACATAAACTTTGTGCATTAAAGAGTACAACTTTACCATCAAATGGAATTCGAGTTTAAAGAGAATAAAGACAATGTCTTCTCTAATTTTTCATATCAGTATACAACACAACAAGTTAGAGGCAAATATATAAGGAGGGGAAACAAATATGGCCACCCCTTGGCTCCACGATGTATGATTCTTGAAGTACAATTTTATTGTTTTGTTATGATATGTAATATTTGTTTCCAAAAAACATTATTCAATATATGCATTTTATTTATATATTGTTTTGTTACGATATGTAAGATTTGTTTCCAAAAAAAATTATTCAATATATGAATTTTATTTGTATACATATAAACTTTTAAAATTTAAAAAGTTCACTAAAAAAACTTTGAGCATTCTCACCCTCTCTCTTAAATTGATTAAGGAAGAATTAGCAAAAGGTACGTGACTTCATCATGTCATCTATCTTATCAACATATTGGTAGAAACCCCAATAAGGGACACCTATATCAAACCACAAATTTTATACTAAATCAACAATTTTCAGCACAAATCATGCCCAATGTTACCATTTTCTGTATTTTTTTGATGCTCAACTAGGGGATTTCAAAATCAAAACCTGTAAAACAACAATAGTGTATCAAAGGCATCAGAATAGTTAAATTAAAATAAATGAGCATAAATCTAAGTAAATATTTGAATTGATATGACTGCTAAATCTTAGAAAACAACACGGGTAGATGAGAGAAAAAGAGACCAGGAAAAAAAATAGGATCAAATTGTTTCTTCTGAAATATGATAGTTTAGAACCTTACAATCTCATAAGGACAAGGGAGATACAAACCACATTATCACAATGTGTTATATTACCCTAGACAAACTAGGATTTCAGATATTCATTAACTCATAGATTTATAAAGAAACCAAAAACATTTATCTTAGAAGAGAGATGAATGTATATTCAAGTTGAATGAAACCAGAAACATCCCACTTGAGAATGTATATATGGAAAACAAGATAACATGAATGTAATAAATGACAACACTCAATCTTCTCCTGAGGCAGAAGGCCTGCATCACTAAGGGCATAAATGGTAGGATTTCAATCAGTTACCACAAGTTCTTCAGGGTGTATTTTTTTTTATTTTAACATGAGGCAGATAATGTGTCTGTCAATTCAATACCCATATATTCAGACTCAAGTCCTCTATGGATGTATTCTTCACTATCTTTCTTAAGGGAATTTAGGTCATGGATTTGAATTTTGATTTCTAAGTATATTTGAAGTTTTAATCTCTTCTTCTTCATGGGCCAACAAGTCACAAACACTGTATATACAAATGTCTTAATAAATAACCACAAAGTACTCATAGTATAGCTCCCTTTCAACTTTGGTTTTGGAAAATAAATTAATGTTCATCTACTTCACGACTTTGATGCCTCTACAATGTTCCTTAGATAAATGAAACTTATTTTATTATCAACTCTTATATGAATAACAACTAAAAGTGTCTATAATGCTAGTGTTAAATTTGGAAACTAGGGAAAAATTACACTTTGGCCTATTCAGTTGATAGATATTATAAATCCATTCGATTCCTCTTTCCTAGAGGACTAAAATTGATCTAAAGATTGTAAAATTTGGCTAAGGAAATATTTTCTTATTCAAAAGAAATGCCTTAAAAGCAATGTTGTTGTTTTGGAGGGAAAATTGAAATTAGAATTTTGAATTTTTCCTCCAAAAGTAAAGGTCGGATTCATATTCTAAATTTTATATAAGGAACAATATTCATCCCATTCTCACACATCGGCTTCTCAGATCTGAGATAGGGCTGCAGATCTATGGCAAGGGCTTGAAGGATTCCAACGTAGGATGTAGGAGAAGAATGTGGATGTCTAGACAACATATATATAAGCTAGTGTTGAGGATTTTCGGAATTGTTTTATGATGAATAGGGTTGTAGATATCTGGCCACTTTAGGATGTTTCATCAGAGGTAATTTGGATATATGTTTCGTGGACTTTCATCTCATATCTATGGACCACATGTTAGGGTTGCTCCAACATCACAATCAAGTGCAATCTGACTACTCTACCTTTTGTTTTGATCATTCATTGTAGCTGCAGTCAACCCTCGGCTAACTACATTTGATCAAAGGTTAATAAGGTAATATATGCATAAGATTTTGGGAATGCAGAACTTGAAGGTCATTTGTTTAGGGTAGTGTTGTAGGGATGGACTTTGCTCTCAGTTTGAGGTAGCATTTTAGGGTTGAACTACCTTATCATTTTGGACAGAGTTGTTGGTTGCATTAAAATGGTATGTCTTGGAGCTGTGTAAAGGAAACTATGATGCCCTAACTCTATCTCTACCAATTCAGGATAGCAACTTCAGTAGACATTATTGCAGGCCATCCTCTTCCTTAAAGTCTGAATTATATCAAGTCAAGTTTGATTTTGATTGATGTACTCCCTCTCTCTCTTTCTATTGAAAAATTGAATAATAAGAAGAATTGATTAAGGGTTTTCCCCATCGTGGGGTTTTTCCTTGGCTTGTGCCAATCCTTGTTTTCTCTTGTCTTGCTTTGTATTCTGAAAATATGATTCATGTTATTTCTTCAGTTATAATTCTAAATTTGATGGATAAATAGTTGGGCTCATATGGATCTAATTGTCTATGCAAAGAACATTTTAAAATTATCATGGAATCAGAGCTCAGGTGAGGACAAGCCCAAGCAAGAAGAGAATGCATACAACTAAGAAGTGAGATATTCTACTTTGAAGGTATGACTCATTAGGAATAGCACAGGAGATATTTTTTTACCGTGGAATTTTTTCCTTAAACCTTGAGGTTTCATAATGATATGATCTTGCATAAGGAGTCTAGCAGTCAGAGGCGACTCGAATTTTTATTAGGAAATGAGTCTGCTCTAAATATTTTAATCCGATATGCATATAAATATATGATAACATAATGGAACAATTAAAGGGTGTAAGTGTCATAATCAAATGTTTGAATTATTCTTTACCCAGATATTGTGAGAGCTTGAAATCACTGATGCGATCATCAATCTAGTGTGTAATGAGATCAGTGATTTGACTAATCTCAGAAGTCTAAATTCAAATCATTTACATGTATCCAAGTTCACACTGCGTTGGGTATAGGCTATCAGCCTTCTATGGAGACTGTTTATATAAAATAAAATATTAAAAGTTCTAGGAATATTCAAGTATAAAAATAAGCTTGCAAGCATGATTCTTATGCGGACTTGGTGACTTACCCTCTACAGCAGATCTAAGTCAGAGACAACGTGTATATTTTCAATGCCTATGATGTGATATTTTCACTGTAAGGTTCGAAATGTGGCATCATGTTTACAAAATTGGTGAAAACTTGAAGTTTCAGTAGGTTACTAATGCATTTTCAATTCAAGTCTTTATACCTCTCTCTCTTCTAAAAATTGTTGTTGACTTGAGCTATAGTGGAGGATGGCTTTAATTACCCTTTGCAGCATTCATTTTGACAATCTCTCAAAATGGAAAACCATCTTTGGGTGTAATCTAAAGCTTGTACCGAATGGCACTATCTCTTGCAACAGTATTTAGGGGATATATAGATTCATACTAAAATGCACATACATCTATCATAGTCTACAGTCAACCTTTGTGAAAAGTCTGTGTGAGCACTGAAGATACTTAAACTCTAGCGTTGATATAATTTTGGCAACAATTAATTTGAAGAATCTTTATGATTGAAAACTTGAGAAATTTCAGGCCTATTGGCATTATTCAAGTGACAGTATCTTAGCTCATTATTTGGAATCTTAAAGCACTCTTCAAACCTTGGCTAAGTGACAATTGTCTACCTTATAATTTACATCCATATGATATGAAAGCGTTTTTTGGGCTATGCCTAAGATCTGATCTATTTGGAAATCCATTAGGGTTCAGTAGTTTTGCACCATCTCATTGATTCGTTGTCAACCATACCCTAACCCTTTCTCTGATCTTGTTATTAGTATCATTATCATACTATGAAAATGTAACTCTTTGTTTTCATATATTTTTGGCCTCCTTGAAATATGACATCATTCAAAGCAGAGGTTGAAATGAAGTCAAAAGGTAGAGGTATAAGCTTGTTGAATAGAAAGACAATTTGAAAGCATATTAGTGACAACAGTTAATTAGCAACAAAAATTCATAGGTGTCATGGAAATATGATCACATGTGTTGATGAGCAGTAAAGGTTCCCTTTTTGTCCTTAGGTTATATCACTGATACACGTCATATTCATTCTATTGATGTAACCTTGTTAGAGGTTGTATCATTTAGATCAGGAACATATTTCTTCACAATGTCTTCCTGAATGTATGAAGACCTGTAACTATTTGTGCAGTAAATACCCTTGGTTATATGATGCATTAACCCTACTATGAGTGTCATTTCCCTATGTATGACATCTCAACATTTAAATCTATGCACCACGTGTGATATTGCTTCAAGTTCAGTAGCAAGGGAGATATATTATAATCTTGTAAGCTAATATCTTTGAAAGATCATCCACTTGGGAGAAGCTACATTAAACTGTCAATTAAGGAATTACAATAGCTTTGATAAGAACTGCAGCTCACTCAAAGCCTACATTCTTGAAGATCATCTAAGAGAAGAAGTGCATAACACTTTGGAACATTTATTTGTATATATAAAACAAGGTTTCTTGATGAAATTATATGACAGTGTTTTCAAGCATGATAAGACGATAAGACACTGATGGAGGATGTTTCATATTCAAAAAAAAAAAATCTTTGACTTGCCTTAAAAATTTACTGTTGTAGATGCCTTGTGGAAGCTATGGAAATCATCGAAGGCAAGGCTTCAGTGAGAACTATAAAATCTTTTAAGTAATGTCAGGATGTAGACAGCTCGATGAGTACATTTTGGTAAGGCTTCTTTTCCAATATTCAAAGAGTTTTTCTTCCTTAGAAGTTTGATAAAATTGAGAATTTGATCCAGATTTAGACATCTTGTGTGTGCTCTGAGGTGCTCTAAGGTACAAAAGGTTCTCATACTCCCTAAATAGTTTGGACACATCTGTTGGCCTTAGGATATGGTTTCTCATTATTTCTCATCCACAATCTCATTCTACATTACATCAAACATGTCACTTTGTAGTCACATATCTCTCGTAACCCCACTATAGTGTGTTCATCATACCTCATTGAAGTGCCTTGACTACTAGTCCTTATTGAGCTATATTTTATCAGCAACCCTTTATTTCACAACCATTTTCTAACTAACTCACCTTTCCCATTAAAATTATCCAACTCTCTCAACCTCACTTCACTAATCCTTTCCTGGCTAATCTCCTTTCGAAACTCCTCATTGTCTTCCTCATTTACTCACATATAGTTCAAACACCATTTGTTAGTTATATCTACTTCCTCAAATCTTTTTCAACTTTATCTTTAGCTTGTGTGTCCTCCATGGTAATTTGGTCCTTTGATCTCTCATATTGACCTAAAAATGGAAACAATGACATTTTAATCAATGGGAATCAATTTATTCAGTTGTTGGACCCATATAAAGAGCCGAGATATACAAATCCTATAAATGATCTGATGGATGAAGAAATTTTAGAAAACATCTATTGCCTTATAGTATTATCTTGAGTTTCAATAAGAGAAGCAACAACCAATGGTGCTAGATAAATTCAAATTTTTCACACAAAAAAGCATGCTCTTTCTCTGGAGAGTTTAGGATATGCAAGTAATGAAATACTAAAAGTATATTAAAAAAACCAAAACTACCCAATGTCAAGGAAGCAATATACATCTACTTGGGAAATGACATTGGGAAAGGAAAATAATAAGAATCTTATTAAATCAAGCAAATGATGAGTGTTATTATACCTTTCTATTATTTTTGGTAATCTCCAAGCCAACTACTGGATCAAATTTTTCCTCTTGGAAAGATATGTTTCAAGCTGAGAGAAACAAATTTCAAAACTCTTCTTTCCTCAAGACTCAATATAAATGGATAGAGGGAATTCAATGGTTCAAAACAAGAACAATCACAAAATTGGAAAATGACTCAATTGACTAACACCACAACCTTGAAAAATATAGGAATGGTAAAAATGGAGGAGCATGCTTTATTTTACAACCCACTAGAAAGGCAAAAAAAAATTAAAATTAGTAACTATCTTCGTGCGTATATGTCAACAAAGTCCTCTTGCAGTCGCCACTTCAACTATTTCCATTATTGAGCTCTTTGACATGCATATTTTTTTGCATCTATAAACGTTTTTCTTAATCTCTTACATGGCTGCAAATTTTGAAGAGACATGCATGGAGGTAAATTGATATCTAATGATTACCCAAAATCCACCCCCTTTTCAACATCTTCTTTTGGAAACATGTCAAATTTTACATTAATTTTTCCTTTTAAGTTTTTTTAGCAAGTATTGAGTTTAGGAAATGGCTTATGAGTGGGCCTCACAATGTTTTTTCATCAAAAATATGGTTTAATGGTGTGATGGATGAAACCATGAACAAGAAGGAGAACAATTATAAACTCACAAATGTTCAAGGTCTAATCCAATAAGGAGACACAACCTTTATTGGCACATATGCAACAAGTTTCCAATAGTCATGTTTTAACTTGGACTTAATTGATCATGGTTGTAAACACTAAAATTAAATTAAAGGTGTGACAAATTGAATATTGGACCCCATATCGAAGTTTTTAGGGGTCATCAACGCAACCTTGGTTATTGTAGTGTACACTTTTTTAACAACTATATAATTATGTATGCTTTTTATTTAAAAAAAATGATAATATTTTTCTTATGGAAACCAAACAATAAGGGTTTATGTTGAAAATCTCATTAATGATATTTATAACTTGGGTTAGCATCACCAATTCCTTGTTTTATCAAATAAGCTAAGAAGGATAATTAACTATGTTTTAGACAACAAGAATGATATGTTATGGATTCTATCTTTGAGTACAAAGATAAATTATCATTCTTTTACAACTTTTTATGAACATGACATGGTTGAATCTAATGCTACAATCTCGATGTAAAGGGAATAATACCCGACCCGACTCACCCTTGTGACAATAAATCTCAGTAAGCCCCTCCTGAATAAAGACTCAAAATATACCAAGATCTTCATTAGTGCACTTGACATTTCCTTTTCCTTGATCTAAATTAATTCTATGAGCCTTGCCTTTTCAAATACTATGTTGAATTTCTATAATAAAAAAATATATGTCCCAAAGTGGCAAAGCCTTCTTGGTTCTCATTTGTATAAATTGGATTAATAACTTGCATTGTTTCTACTTTTCTTCTAGTTGCACCTTTAATATTTTTTCTTCTTTTTTGGCCTATAGAAAAAAATTTCATTTTTCTTTTAAAAACTAAATTTGTTCCAAGTTTTCAGAATTCAATATATACTCAATAATATTATCCTATATGGTGTGTAAATTAACCTTTATATTAGCCCTGGAAGGATGTTTATTTTGGGTAGTATCCAACTCTCGTTGGACTCGGTTATATGAATCCTCTCGCTCCTCAGCCCATTTGTTTAATTCTTTGATTTCCTTCTGCCTCTTATCCAACTACTCATCCCTTTCAGGTAAAAAGGTCCTTTTCCTATTCACTACGTCATTAATTGACATATTTTCTACTATTGTGGCTAGATGTTTTGTTGAAGACAGTATGATGAAAATTTCCACTCTAATTTTTTCTTTCAGATCAGCCACTTATGACCTGAGTTATAGAACCTAGTATTTTTATTGTTGGGCTTGGTCCTCTTGGATGACTCTATACAAATTCTTGAACAACTCTTCCCTCTATTTTTATACTTCCATTAGTTCCATTAATTGCAATGGGCATGCCTCCCATTTTCCCTGCCTATGAGCTTGATTTATTTTTTCTTCTCATCTACTACTTTCCTAAATTATTGGAACTTGTTTTCAGAGACATCCATTTTAAGAATTACCTTCTCCCATGCTTGAATTTTAAACATCCTTTCCCTAGTTGCAAATTTATCCTTTTCATATTTTTATCAGCTCTATTGTATTATTCCCTCAATCTTCTGAGTGATGAGAGAGCTTTCTGAGCCACAAAGTATATAACATAATTCAAGGCCTTGGAAAAATTGTATGTATCAGGTAAAGGTATTTCTCACAGGTCCAAGGTTATATGGGTAGCTTCATAATATCTAACATAAATGACTTATTTTTCTTTGGATTTCAATACTATGAATTTCAATTTATCCCCCATATTATGCAGGAGATTTAGCAGTCAAGTGTCAGCCATCTTTCCCATCTCTGTAAGATGAAGCTCTCAATTCATCTCCAACTTGGACTTTTTTTGGTATCTTTAAATTCTATGATGACGGATGATGGTTCCCTACTACTATAGATATCATATTTTTCCATGGCCTCTGAAGATGTCAAGGTTTTTCATTTATGTTGCAGTAGTATTTGTGGACCTTTTGATATCATGCTATTTCTTGAAGAGCCTACTGTAGTGCCTCCAATTAATTTTGGATCTTTATCTAACCCTTATTCTTCGTCACCTTCTTCTATTTATTCTATTATTGGCATATTAGAGCTAGAATCTCCTTATTTTTCTATCTCCATGTCCTCGTCCTTGGTTCTTTTGGTGCCAGACAACTTAGAAATCTTAGAGTATGTTGGAAGGAGTATTTCCTTAACTGCTTCAAAAGTTAGTTTGTTGGTTGCTTGCTCTAGGATGGGCTTTGAATAGTGTCTGTGTGCCTCTCTAACTTTGTATTTTCTATGAATGAAAAGAAGATCTAAGGTATTATATATCCACTATTATCCTTGTGAAAAATGTAATTCTTCTAAGATCTTCTACACTTTCTTTTGGGTTTTCCTAGTTTTGGCTATGAAAGAACCAATTTCCCGTGGTATATGAAATGTGATTTATTCCTTCCTTGACACAAAATGTAACCACTCACTGATAAATATCTCTCTGATAAGTTCAAGTGTGAATTTTATAAGAGTGAGGAATCCTGGAAATGATTCTCTTGCAAACCATAAAATCTGATCATTATGTAGTCCTGTAGGAGATACAAAATTCCTTCCTTGAATGACAAGTAGTGTTTTAAATCCACGCAGAGTTTCCGATTGAAATCGAATTGTAATAAAAAGTGATATCTTGAAAGCTGAGGTCTAAATCAATTTTAGTGTTCCACTACTTGCATTCAGGATATCAATTTTAGGGTTCCACAAAAAGATACAATAATAGGATAAATACCTATCCAGAACTAGAAAAGGTTTTGGATCCATGCTCCAGCGCTAATCTAACCACAAATATCGGTAGTCGAGCTCACGGTCTGGTTAAAAATCGCTAGTCGAGCTCATGGTCTGGTTAAAAATCGCTAGTCGGGCTCACAGTTTGGTTGAAGAAACAGCAGCGCGCCAAATTTTTTTAAAAAAGGTGGTAATTAGGCTAAGCATTGTAAGGGTTGTGAAGGTTGCTAAGCATTGTTGAAAATATGGATTATAAGGTTAGGGGTTTTAATGCAAGGATTAGAAGGATTAAGGTTGTAAATATAAGGGGTTATTTGAAATATGGGTTATAAGGTTATATTAGGGGTTTTAGGGTTTAAAAAGAGATAAGGATTAAAGGTTATAAATTTTCGGTTTATGATGGTAAAATGTTCATATATATAATGGTTATAGTATTATGGTTATGATTTATATGTGTTAAGGAGTATAGTGGCCAGGTGTCAATGATTATATGTATTATATGTTACAGAGGTAAATTCTTTAAGAGGATAAGGGTTGTCAAATTTAGGTATTGAGTGTGGTAGGGGTTATAAGGAATGGGTCTTATAATTTTTAGAGGAATTAGGGCTTAGGATTAAATTTCATATGAATTAAATGCATTCGGGTGGGTCGGGTCAGGTCGGGTCATGTCGTGTGAGGGTGCCCAAGGAAACGCGTTCGGGTCGGGTCATGTGAGGGTGCCCAAGGAAAGGCATTCAGGTTGGGTTGGGTTGGGTCGTGTGAGGGAGGTCATATCATAGATGCTAAGTTGTGACCGTCTGTGTGCCTTTTGGATGTTCGTGCAACTGGTTTTCCATTTTCTCCCTTATGCCTTCGTTTGGGCAGGTCAAGTCAGGTCAGATCGTGTGAGGGCACCCAAGGAAGCATGTTCGGGTCGGGAAGGGTCGAGTTGTGTGAGGGCGACCGTATCAAAAATGCTAAGTTGTGACCGTCCGTGTGCCTTATGCACGTTCATGCAATGTGCTTTTCTTTTGCTCCCTCATGCCTTCCTTCAGACAGGTCTGGTCGGGTCAAGTCATGTGAGGGCGCCCAAGGAAATGTGTTTGTGTCAAGTTGGGTCGGCTCGTGTGAGGGAGGTCATATAAAAAAATGCTAAGTTGTGACTACATGTGTGCCTTGTGCACGTTCATGTGACCCGTTAGCCATTTTCTCCCTTGTGCCTTCAAGGGGTTAGGAGTTAGGGGTGTGTGGGGTTATGGTTTAGGGGGTTAAATGGGTTAGGGTTTAGGGGTTAGCGGTTGAGGGTTTAGAGGTTTAGGGTTTAGGGGTTAAAATGGTTAGGGTTTTAGTGTTTATGGGGTTAAATGGGTTAGGGGTTGGTAATTGTGGCTAACGATTCAAGCTCCATCGAAAAATATAAAGTCATAAAAAGCTTAATGGTTTGGAAGAATTTTCTAAAATACCTTTCCCATTAGACAAAACCCATTGGATATAGGATTCCAAAGTTGTATTTGTAGCAAGTAGTTCATCTTGAAAGGTGGAGGGAACTAAACAAAAAGTGGAAGGAAAAAAACTATTGATTAAAAATTAAGACTAATTGTGGGAAACTCTCCAAAGGAATATTTGGGAAAATAGAGCGTTAGAACAATACGGAGGCTCAAATACAATTCACCCATGAAAATTCTAGTTCCTACAAAGTGAGAGGGCTATGAGGTGCCCATAAGAATCTAGCCCACAAAATGGTGATTATCATTTACAAAGCAGGTATAATAATGATCCTACAGCCTGCTACCCACCAACATGTAGAGTAGCTCTAGAGGAGTCCTCAAGATACCAATTAGGAAAATTTTATTTAAAAGAAAAAAAAACAATTGATGCACCACAAAAACTTGCCATCAATAGGTCAAGAAATAAATTAAAATCTGTCATTACAGAGCTGACCTTGAGTCTCTCATATTCCCATTTTTGTTGAACTAAATTTCCATATCATGAACTCACATCAAGGAATCTTCAAATTGTGTCAACATACTCCATTTTTAAATAGCCAGTATGCTTATAATGTAAGATGGAGAAGACTGCACAAAATTGGGAATGTAGATCCTTGCATTGATAAATTTGGTTTCATGGCTTACAATGTAGTCTAAGTAACGGTTCATTTTGTTCATACTTAGTTTAGAAATGTTGGAGGTGTTTTCCTTTATAAATTATATTCATCTACTTAGTGCCCCAACATGACTTGATAAGAATAGAGACTTGTTTGCTTCTGTTTTGAGTTGTTTTAGGAAGGCATTGATGTTTGTTGTTTCATAAAGGAAAACAACATTGATTCAGGTTGTTTACCATTGTTTGTAATCAAGAAAAATCCAACCAAACTCTAATTCTATCCACCAGAAAAAATGTCTACCATACCTTAATTTTACATGCCTGTGCATTCTTGATAAATTTGAAATCACACACTTATGTACTAGAAATTCACCATTGGCTAACCCACAACCTTGTACTTATAGAGACAACTCCAAAAATAGAAAAATATCCCAGGGCATCAAGATCCCCATCAAGAAAGGATGATGACCCAATGCAGATCCTATGGAGCAACTAAGGATAACCCCAAGCAAAGCATACCCTTGGATACGACACGACTTGACCCATCCTGACCCGCCCGAACGTGTTTCCTTGGGTTCCCTCACATGACACGACCTAACCCGAGCCGCCTGAACACGTTTCCTTGGGCGCCTTCACATTGTTGGACATGACCTGACCCGAACGTGTTCCTTGGGTGCCCTCACACGACCTGATCCAACCAGAACCACTCAAATGCATTTCGTTGGGTGCCCTCACACGGAATGACCCAACCCAACCCAAACCAAACGCATTTCCTTGGGCACCATCACACTACTTGACTAGACCTGCCCCGCCCAAACATCAAAGGCACGAGTGATAAAATGGAAAATGGGTCACAACACCATCCTTCATCATAGCAACTACATAATTGACATAGTATGCATTGTATTTTGAGGGTTGGTTTTATTCCCACTAGGTTTGTCCCTCTTTATCACACTCTTCCAATATTGTGTATTGTATAATTTATTTCATGAGTACTTGACATGGCCTCAAATTATTGGGACTCATTGATTGTTTTTTGTTGTACATGAGTACTTAACATGGCTAAGAATTTCTACCACTTGTTCAATAGCATACTCCCTAGTTGGGTTGTGGGGTGGTGTTGGGGTACATTACACTCATTCGTTCATTAAGGCACACACTCTAGCCATCATTAGACCCTCTTCCAATATACATTATTAGGGGCACATATGATGACTTTTCATTCACTTTTGGGCATTCCCTATCATTTTTCTAATTCTCTACTTTTAGGGTTTTCTATTTTAATAGGGGGTGCCACCTAGGATGGCATGTGGCCCAAACGAGACTCTAGTTGGAGGATTAAATGGATAATTCCACTCCATTGATTCATACTACCTAATTCAAATACCTTCGTAGAGTGAGTATGCACTTCCTCCCTACTTTGTAGCAGTCAGCAATCATTTTTCTCTCTCCTCTCCTTGTTAAGTTGACTTTTATACCAATTTTGGAGTTCAACTAAGTTTAAATAGTTATTATTTTGCATGTGAGTCATTAATTAGTTCTAATTGATTTCTAACTTCACTTACTTCTAGTTCACTCTATTTTAGAATATTTTGCTAATTTTGGGTCTCCCAATCTAATTTGACTTATTTGCAAACCAGGGAAAGTGATTTTCAGATATACCAAGTGCATGCACATGGAATCCCAACCCAATTTGAATTAGCTGGCATCCCATAGAGTCTCCTTTGTTTATTACTCAATTTCTCAACAATTTTATTCTCTTTTCTTTCTTGTTTTTCAAGTATCTAGTTGCGTATTTTTCACATTTAGATCATGTGATTGTGCTTAGAATCCAACACATCCCCCTTGGAGATTTTAGGTGATGTTCACACGACCTGACCCGCCCTCACACAACTCGACCCGAGCCGCCCGAATGCGTTTCCTTGGGCGCCCTCACATGGCACAACCCGACCTGACCTGCCCGAATGCGTTTCCTTAGGTGCCCTCACACAATCTGACCCAACCCGCATGAACACATTTTCTTAGGTTCCCTCGCATGACCCGAATCGACTTGGCCCACCCAAACACATTTCCTTGGGTGCCCTCACATGACCCTACCCTACCTGACCTAACCCATCCGAACGCATTTCCTCGGGCTTCCTCACACGGCACAACCCGACCCACTCGAATGCATTTTCCTAGGCGTCGTCACACAACACAAACTGAACCAAGCCAACCCGCCCAAATGCATTTCCTTGGGCGCCCTCACACAACATGACCCGACCTGACCGACCCAAATGCGTTTCCTTGGGTGGCCTAACATGGCCCGACCCAACCTGCCTAAACACATTTCCTTGGGCATCCTCACACAACCTGACCTGGACACATTCCTTGGGCACCTTCACAAGACCCGACCTGACTCGCCCGAACATGTTTCCCTAAGCGGCCTCACACGACCTGACCTGACTCGCAGGAACACATTTCCTTGGGCACCCTCACATGACATGAGCTGACCTGAACTGCCTGAATGTGTTTCCTTAGGTGCCCTCACACGACCCGACCTGACCTGCACGAACATGTTTCCTTGGGTACCCACACACGACCCGACCTGAACCTACCCAGCCCGCCCAAACACATTTCCTTGGGTGCCCTCACATGACCCAACCCACCCGAACGAAGGCACTGCAGAGAAAATGACAAATAAGCCACATGAATTCGTGCACAAGGCATGTAGGCAGTCACAAATTAGCATTTTTTACATGGCCACCCTCACATGACTCAATAGTCAATTCGTTTCCTAGTAGAGAAGTCACACTAAATGAGCTCCACCTCTGTATGAAGACCAGCAGCGAATTCCACCTCCACCAAAATCCATGTGATATGTTTAGCTCTCTATAAAAGGCTTGCTTCCACCAGGAAATCAAATTTACCAATGGAATTTTTTATAATCATTAGTGATTCATAGGACCAGAATATGAGTGGTAAACCAGAGATTTTAGCTTGAAACCAATTCCTTTAATGGTAATTCCAGGTATAGATCAAATCCCACATGTCAATGATTTAAAGAGAGGAAACCACAACCATGAACCCAATATGATCCTTAGGTGCCCTCATAACACGACTCGACCTAACCCAACCTTCTCGGACACGTTTCCTTAGGTGCACTCACAATACGACATGACTCGACCCGACCCGAACGCATTTCCTTGGGCATATCACATGACATGGCCCGACCCGACCCGACCCACCCGAACACGTTTCCTTGGTTTCCCTCACACGACCCGACACGACTCGACCAAGACCAATTCCTTGGGTTCCCTCACATGACTCGACCTGACCCAACTCGACCCGCTCGAACGTCGAAGGCACGAGGGAGCAAACGGCAAACGGGTCACACGAACGTGCATAAGGCACACGAGCGGTCACAACTTAGCATTTTTAATATGACCTCCCTCACATGACGGTCTGACCCGAACGTGTTTCCTATGGTGCCCTAACATGACACAACCTGACCCGCCAAAACGAAGGCACAAGAGACCAAACGGAAAATGGATCGCACAAATGTGCAAAAAGAACATGAGCAGTCACAACTTAGCATTTTTTATATGACCACCCTCATAGGACCCGACCCGACTTGACACAACCCACTCGAACACATTTCCGTGGGCACCCTCATATGACCCGACTCGACCCGACCTGACCTACCCGAACGTGTTTCCCTGGGTGCCCTCACACAACCTGACATAACCTGCCCCAACCCACCTGAACGTATTTCCTTTGGCATCCTCACACGACCCGACCTACCCGAACGGGTTTCCTTGGGCACCCTCACACAACCCGACCAGACCTGCCCTGACCTGCCCGAATGCATTTCCTTGGGTGCCCTCACATGGTAGGACCAGACATGTCCTACCCGAACGTGTTTCCTTAGGTCTCGGCCTCACACGACCTAACATGACCTGCACAAACGTGTTTCTTTAGGCGCCCTCACACGACTCGACCCGAACTGACTCGGCACTCCCAAACGTGTTTCTTGGTCGACCTTACATGACCTGACCTGACCTGACCTGCCCGAATGCATTTCCTCAGGCACCCTCACACAGCATGACCTAACCCGATCGACCCAAACGTGTTTTCCTAGGTGCCCTCACATGACACGACCCAACCTAACCTGACCTGCCCAAATTCATTTCCTTGGGTACCCTCATATGACATGACCTGACCTGACCCACCTAAATGTGTTTCCTTGGGTGGCCTCACATGGAACGACACGACCGGACCCTACCGAACCTGGCTGAACATGTTTTCTTGGGTGCCCTCACATGATCCGACATGACCTGACCCAAATGCATTCCATGGGCACCCTCACATGACTCGACCCAACTTAACCAACCAGAACGCATTTCCTTCGACACCCTCACAGTACAACATGACCTGACCTAACCCAAATGCATTTCCTTTTGCATATCACACGACCCAACCCGCCCGAATGTCGAAGGCATGAGGAAGAAAAAGACAAAAGGGTCACACGAACTTGCACAAGGAACATGGGCAGTCACAACTAAGAATTTTTTATACGGACTCCCTCACACGATATGACCCGAATGTGTTTCCTGTGGCACCCTCACATGACACGTCCCGACCCGACCCGCTCGAATGAAGGCACAAGAGAGAAAACAAAAAAAGGATCGCATAATGCACATGGGTGGTCACAAATTCGCAATTTTTTTACGACCACCCTCACACGAACCAACCCAACCTAACTCAACCTTCCCAAACACATTTCACTGGGCACCCCCACATGATCCGACCTAACCTGACCCGCCCAAATGTGTTTCCCTAGGTGCCCTCACATGACCCGACCTGACTTGCCCTAAAATGTTTCCTTGGGTGCCCTCACATGGCGCTACTTGACTTGACCCACCCGAATGCATTTCCTTATAAGGTGCCCTCACACGACCTGATCACTCGACATGTACAAATGTTTTTCCTTATAGAGCAGCCTCACACGACCTTACCCAACCCAACTCTCCCGAATTTTCTTCCTCGGGAGCCATCACACAACATGGCATGACCCGACCTGACCCAACCCACTCGAACATGTTTCCTTAGGTGCCATCACATGACCCGACCTAACACGACTTGAACTGACCCGACCTGACCTAACACAACCTGACCTGACCCGGCCCGACTTGACCCTCACATTGTCTCATATTTTTTCTGATGTTTCCAACATTTGGACACTTTCGTCAAAATTCCGACGTCAGAGCATTTCGTTGCTATTCTAATGTTTAAAGTGAGTTCGTCATTATTCTGACGTTTAGATAGTTTCGTCGCAAGTCCGACGTTGGAGAGTTTTGTTTCTATTCCAATGTTTCAATTGATTTCATCTCTATTCAAAAGTTTCGAGAGTTTCGTCACAAGTCTGACACTGTATTTACAAATATTTTTGGTGAGATTTAAAAAATTGAGAAAATTTTGGGAATTTTTCGACAATACATCAAAACTGTTGGAACTAAAGTGTTAGAAAATTGACCATATGTACTAGTGGGATATGACTTTGTCTAAGAACCAACATTCACTATAGATGAAACCCAGTATCACAATGGAAAACAAATAATGTTGGTCATAAGTACAGTTACGAGTTCTCTTGAGCTTCGCTTGAACCTTAGATAATCGGGCCAAGTACTCTCGTGAAGACGAGAACCCTCCCAAAAACCGAAGACAGAGTAGGTTCATCTGTTTCAAATACTAACACAAACCGTCCCAGTCACCTTGTGTTTGTGCCTAAATATTTTGGCCACTAAGGATACCTCAAATCACATACACTGCCAGAGGATACATGTTCATGGACTATACGTTGTATGGGCAAAACACCTCGATCCTCGATCTAGTTTTCACATCCCCGAGGGGAACCCCAATATATAGAATAGCCACTAGAAATGTAATAGAAGGAAAAATACTTTCTCACACACTCCAATTTTGTCTTGTGTTTAAATCCTTTGTGATGGGAGTGGTCCCAGATAGTACGAGTGCAGCAAGAATTTCACTCTTTAATGACAGTAGTTTTCAATTTTGTGATCTTGGGCATTTTTCTCACCACTACCTAACCCAAGATCCTAGCCTTAACTAATTTTTGAGTAATCTAAAAAAATATTTGTTGATTGATTTTATTAAGCACTTTATTTTAGTGTAAATGTTTTCTTAAGGCTTCAGAGGGGGAGTGGATGTATGAAATTTTATGTGACTGTGTCACAAACCATGCAGAAAATTCTTTTAAACTTTTGTCGATGAAAGAGTTTTTCTAGAAGGAGAAATTCATTTATACATCCATGCAACATCACACATCGAGCATGCAGTTCAACCTATAAAATATGCAAATACTCAATTCTCTCTACAACTAACTAACCCAATATAAATATAGAATAAAATCAACTACATGAAAAAGCTAAAATGAAAATTTTATTTTCTCCTTTAACAAATTAAATTCATTTAAGTTACCCTCTTAAAAAAAAGAAAAAACTAGCATGCAAACAAGCAACCAAACACATTGTTTTAGTTGCAAGAACGAGGAATAAACAGTAAGCCACCTATCAGCCCATAAATTCACAACAGACGGTGAATGTCAATATTTTGGTTGCATAACGCTTCTCAATAGAGCAGACATGGTGTCAGTAGTTGGACTAACACTCTATATAGAAGCCTACAGAGCGTTATAACTCTCTGGAGTGCACAGACAGGGTGTGTTATAGAGGGAGAGGCTGCAAAAAGGAGTCACTCAAGGCCTGATTGGAAAATGTGAACAATCAGAGATGGTTGTAAAACACACATATGAGTCAAAAACGGATGTGAGAAGAACGGGAAGTCGTAGAAGGAGATATCTAGGGGTTTGAAATGAAAACCTAGAACTAAGCAGTAATCCCTAGTGGAGTCACCAATTCTTCTTACGGGTAAATAACATAGGTGGTATGGGATGTAAATTCCCTCTTAGGTCATCTCGAGAACCAAGGCAGACTATCAGATTTGCTGCAACCGTAACACAGAAAACATATACATGTTCATGCTAGGTATTTATTGAAAAAGTAGATGGGAGAAGAGTTACCTAAAGTGTTTTGCATTCATGCAGGAGATCCCAATGTAGTGAGATGTAAGAATCTTGCACTAGCTCCAAGGTGAGATCCTGCAAGAAAACAAGAGAAGAGATCAATCCTCATAGTATATCAAACTTAACAATAAATCCCAATTGGGATTCGAAACATCAACAAATTTCTTGTAATATTGTGGATAATATGTATAGGTCTTCTTCAACTAACATATAACTGAGCATAAGTAAGTATGAATCTATGCCACTTATTATATGTGTCCTAAAGCAAATCAGCAGATCAATGCAACATCGAGACAAATAGGTGGGAAAAAATGAGGCAGTTATATATTATAAATGAGTGAAGGAGGATTACAACCATATTGGCTTGATCAAGCCTCCCTCAGTCCTTTAACTCCAAGCTATCTCTCTCTCTTCAACTCTTTTCTATGAAATTCCAGAGCCAATAATTCTCAATGAATAATGAAAACACTATGATCTCACACCAATGTGAAATTATTCATCAATCCTTCAAACTTGGTCACTATGCCCAAGCCTCTAATTTATAGGAGTGGCAAGGCTTTTCCTTGCCATTCCCTCCATTATTTAGAATAGCATAAAATCCAAGATGCTTCCTTGATTTATTTCCTTTTCTTTCTTTGAATTAATTAAATAAGTTTGGTAACATCCATTATGAATATTGATTCACAAGTTTCCAGCTTTTTGCACTGACTCCTTGAGAAAAAGTCGGGATGTGAGTCAGTTAACTTAGGATTTGCCCCTGGGACTTTATGAAACATGGATAAGGCTTTCCTTTAGGCAAAAAAGTGTGTTAAAATAGGCTCTAATTCTCTCTGTAAGAGGCTAGGCAACGTTATAACTCTTTCTGGTTGTTTCTGGGTTGTGTTACCCTGGAAAATACGCATGCAACTTGGGTCATTTCTTGAACCCAAATTTTCTTCTCCTCTGATTTGATGAGGAGGTCATTTTGTTGTATAACAGGTGCTGCAGTAGAGCATTGCACTATCCTATGTCTGGTCTCATGTTCGTTCCTTGTGGATGTTAGTTCGGACTTAACCAAAATTTTACACCACCCCCTTGAGGCCACGTGGCTGCCAACCATTGGGCCATGTGGCTCCCATTCATAGGTCCACTAAAAATTTCTATCAAAAAAAAAAAACTCATCAAGCCCAAACCAATATAGTGAGGCCACTTGCTAGCCTTCCACTCACCTATGAAGTACAATCATCTTGCATAGTCACCCTACCCAGTCAGCAGTCTTGCATCCAACCTGCAAAATTTTTAGTTGTTTAGGAAAATGATCAGAATGCAATATCAGGAGCATAGGATATTGGTGTTTAGTGATTCAAGTTGTTTTGGATTGATGACAATGAGATATACATTTTGGAACTATTTTAGATCACCTTTGAAAACTTTTATAGTTTGAGCACTTTACTAATCGACTAGATCATTCCTCCCCACTGGAAGCTTTTGGACCTCTAAAAGATCATTTTTAGTGAAAAAAGAGGTGAGGGTACAATTCCCTCACCCTTATAATATCAATCCATTTGTCTTTGCTTGGATTTGTACCTTTGAGCAACACACAAAGGTAATCCATGTTCCCACGTTTCGAATTTCTTGTTCTTCTGTAAAGAATAGCATCTTGTTGTAATTATTCAAGATATTCAAGAGAGAAATATTCAATTGAAGGAATCTGAATATTCTCTCCTTGATATTCAATAAAAGGAGGCTCATATAGTCTCAAATTTTCAACATTAACAACTAGATATATTTTGATATATGGAGGAAAATCTAACCTTAAGGAATGATTACCAATATGTTGTAAAATCTTGAATGGACCATATATTATTGTTTTAAGTTTTTTACCTTCTCCTTGGAGTATTTCCTTGCTAATGTAAAGCCAAACTTCATCTCCCACTTGAAAATAGCAGTCAACACGATAATTATCATGTCTTTTATTGTAATTGGCTTGACTCTTTTCCAACAGTTCTTGAACCATTTGATGCACAAGTTGAACTTGTTAAATGAATCACTTGACCTTATCTATGTCACTATGTCCATAAACAACAACATCTTTCCCAAAGATAAAATATATAGGATATTTTGGTAAGTATCCCAAGCATGGCTAAAATGGAGATGTTTGAGTCGATGAATGCTTGGCCCACCTCTAAGCATGTTGAATGTGGTGCAAAGGTTCATCCCAAAATTTAGGATGCTTGTTGCAATAAACACGAAGAAGATGTATTAGCATTCTATTCACCACATTTGTTTAGCTATCGATTTCTCGATGGAATGATGTTCTCTTTTTCAATTTGGTGTCCATAAGTACCCATAAACCTGATCAAAATTTCTCAACAAATCAAGAATCTCGATAAAAAATAATGGAAGTGGGCAACCCAAAATGAACCCATACATTTTCAAAGAACAAATGTGTCTTCTGTTTAAGTGTAACATGCTTCTTACAAGGCATCAAAATGCACATTTTTCTGAAAGGGTCCACAACCATGTAAACATAATCATGACCTTTTCTATACATACGTAGTCCTCCCACAAAATCCATAGAAACACTTTCCCAAGGACGGGAAGGAATAAGAAGTGGAGTATACAATACCAAATTTCTATTGCTAGGCTTACCGATAGCACATAACGAATATCCTCTTACATATCATGACTCACTTTCATTCATACGAGTCCAGTAAAAATGCCTTTGTAATTGTCCCACTATCTTGCCTACACCAAAGTGGCCAACAATAAGAGAAGTATGGTATTCCCTTATGATGTTGACTCTTTCTCCTTGTGGAATACATAGCTTTCCAAGATGTTACAACAATTTATCATGCACATGATAATATAATTTCTCTAATTGGTTACCTTGACACAAAATTGCATATACATCCTTAAAATCCTCATCTAAAGCATATTTCTCAACATAGCTCTCATGAAAGATATAATTATTCCTAATAATAATGGATGCACTAAAAATTGGCCTAGATAGCATATCATCAACTTTGTTATAGATACCTTTCTTATGCCTTATCACCAAGTGGAATCGTTGTAAGAAACACATCCATATGAAGTGCCTTGTTTGTTGTACCTTAGTTTGTGATTGCATGTATTGCAACAGTTGATGGTCAGTGTAATAATAGTTTCACTACCCATCAAGTAATTTTTCCATTTTTTCACACTTTGCACCAAATAATACAATTCTTTTTCATATGTAGGATATTTAATCATTGCACCATTAAAATTTTCAAAATGATAACATATGGGCTTAACATGTTGTGTCAATACAGCTCCCATGGCATAATCTTGCATCGTTTTGTATCCATTAGAGAAATTTTTAGGTATAAAATGGGCCTCCTATGAAAAATGTACAAAAAAAATAAACTTTATAAGAACCAATAATATTCAAGATGATGATGTCAACCATGGGGCATGTTTCACCATTTTTTGGGTAAAAAACTAAAAAAAATAAAAAAAATAATAAAATAATAAAACTATGTTTTCATCATGTATTTTCAAATTATATCCTTATGGTTTTACTCAAATTTTGAGTGGGAGTACTTATTGGATGCAAAATATAATTTCTCATCGAAGGAGTACCCATGTTGCATAATTTCGATGGATCCTGCAACACGAAAATGAAAAATACATGAAAAAATGTGATTGAAATCATGTTTTTCATGTATTTCTAATTTTGTGTGTAGAAAGGTCCATCGAAAGTATGCAACATGGATACTATTTCGATGAGGAATCAAATTATGCATCCAACGAGTGTTCCCAGCTCAAAATTTGAGTAAACCCGTAGGGAGATAAGTTGAAAATACCAGTTGAAAAGTAGTTTTTTTCTTTTTTTCCCTATAAAAATGGATGATGTAATATAATCTTATTTTACTATTTCCATTATTATTTATAATTTCCTTAGGAGACACATTTTAGACCTCGAAATTCCCCTAATTTCAAATGATTATTTCAAATATGGAAGTGTAAGCACTGTTGTTGTACTGATTCTCTCTTTCAATGCGTCAAAGGTTTTTTGTTATTTTCCTCCCCACTGAAAAACCGGTTTCACACTTATTAAAGCATCTAATGGAGATGCAATGGATGAAAAGATAGAAATCAACTTTCTCCAATATTGGGTTGCTCTCAAGAAGCTTCTAACCTTTATTACATTCTTGGGTTTTGGACAATTTAAAATGACATTGACCTTTGAGGGATCTATCTTCAACTCACCCCCTCTAGAAAAATGACCCAAATATACTAAAGAGTTTTTTCAAAATTCACATTTATATATTTAAAAATAACTTTTTCTTTATTTAAGACATCTAGAACTTGTCTAACATGCTTGACATGCTCTTCACAAGTCTTGCTGAAAATCAATATGTCATCTAATTAGACTATCACAAAATCATCAAGAAAAGGCCTTAAAACATCATTCATAACTCTCATGAATGTTGCAAGAGCATAAAAAATATAAAATGGCATAACCAACCACTCAAACAAACCTTGCTTTGTCTTGAAGTTTGTCTTCCGAATATCTCCTTCAAAAATCATAATCTGATGATATCCACTCATCAAGGCCAAATTAATGAAATAAAATTAATCTTTCAATTGATCAAGTAAATCGTCAATTCGAGGAATATGGTAATGGTTCTTTACTGTGATTGTTTTCAAGGCTCTAAATTCCACACACGTGCACGATGTTCCAGCCTTCTTTGGCACTAAAACAATAGGAGACCCGCATGGAAATGTGTTTGGTCTGATGACCCCTTTATCCAGTAACTCTTGGATTTATTTCTTAATTTTTGTATTCTCCATGTCTGACATATGATACATACCAATTTTTGGAAGAGGAGCATTCTGTTGCAATTGTATCTCATGTTGGAACTCTTTTAGGATGAAATCCCTCAAGTTCTTGAAACATCTTATCATATGTGTTAACAACCTCACTCAAAACGTATTAAATTTTTACATCACATCCTTAGAAGGATTCATTCTCAACATCACCTTTGGGTTTGATCATCAACAGTACAAAATTATTGCTAGCATTAGCAAGCCTCTTCATTTGTCCAACATTCACAAGAGATAAATATAATTTCTTGTGATGTGCTCTAACAATATACTCAATCCCATATTTAAACAAATGATACTTGTTCTCACGGAAATTAAATATGGAATTCCTATCATATAGGTATGGGCTCTCCAAAACAATACCACATATGTTAAGTGGAACTACATCAATTCTACCTCATCAATGAAGTTTGCAGTGATGGTGAATTTTAGTTTTCATTTTCTTGTCACTTGCAATTTTGCATGGTCACATACCGAATACAAAGGATAAGGTTTAGGATGAGGAATGGTTTCCAAATTTAGTTTCTTGGCAATGGTTTCATAAATAAGGTTGGATTGTGATCCGCTATCAAACAAAGTGTCTATTTTGTTATGTTTTGAGATGACTCTAATATGGAAAAAGGCTAGTCTTTCTATATCATTTGAGTTTCATTGGGGTTACTAGAAGAACTAGTACTTGCAATAGAATCCTTACCTTTTAATACCATGGTTGTGATCTTTGTTTCATCTCCAGAATCATATCCTAAATCATGTAGTTGCAGAAGTATTTTTTTTCCTTTGTTGTTAAAATTTTTGTGTCTCACCTCAGGATGAAGTTTCTAAAAATGATCTTCATCATGGCCTTATTTTGAAGGGTGTTTACATGTGAGATTTTTACCCTCTTTCTTAATGGAAACATTATTTTTCCCCTTTCCTTTGAATTTCCCATTTTTTTTGTCTCCACTCTTTAATGGATTCTTGTTATTCTCTTGGGGAGCATTCTTCCCTCTTTCTTCTAAATGAGTTTCTTTTACACAAACTTCATCTAGATTTGTAGGGTTAAATATGAGAATTGTGTGTCTCAAATAACTTTGTAAATCTCCAATGCATTTGAGTAGAGTGTCTTGAGAGGATAAATCTACACCCAAAATCAAAGCTCTTATTCTAAACTCTTGGGTATAATTTTGCACACTCTGAACCTTAGCTTTCCTAAAAACATTTCAATCCATTATAGCTTTTTTCATGTATGCTAATGGATAAAACTATATTCTTAATACATCTACAAAATAATTCCAAGAAGTTGTAATCTTACCTCTTTTCTTCAGATCTTATTAAGTTTTGGCCTCCCACCAAATTAGTGTTTCACTTTCCAACCTTAGAGAAGCAATCTGAATCATGGTTTCATCATCCTTGATTCTTTTGATCCTACAATACATTTCAATATGACGAACACAATTATCCAATTTATCAGCATTTACCTCTCCATTATGCCTAGGAAGTTCAAATTTTATGTCAATATTTAACAAAGGAGTTTTACCATGTCTCTTTGGAGATATTGGAGGAGTTTGTCAAAGGGTAGATGTACAAGAAGATAAGGATGAAGATGAAGGTGTAGGAAAAGGTGAAGGTAGGGGTGGTGGTTTGTCACCATTACCTCCAATCCCTTTTGGAGGATCTTTATCACCATTTATTTCATTTCCCTTTGGAGGATTTGAGCTCTCTCCTTGCAACCTTTAGTTCCTCTCCTCATAAATAACTTTCACCATTTCATTCATTTCAAAGAATTTTTTTCTAAAATTCCTCTCATCCTCAAACATAGTGTCATGGTCCACTTCATGTGCCATTACTAATGAAGCTTTTGGTGACATTTGAGGTGAAACTTGAGGTGAATGTGCTCTCCTTGAACTATCTTGAAGACTTGTTCCCACAACCTTTCCTTCTCCTATTTTGATATTCAACCTTATGAGCATCACAAAATACTTGCAACAAAATTAAACCTTCAAAAAAACCAAAGCTATGATACAAAACTGATCTATAATTGTAAATTTGAAGGTTTTATGAAATGTACAAGTAAAATTTTATGTATTTTATGCAATTGATCAATTTTAAAAAGTACATTTATTAAAGGTTTTTAACTCAGTTTGTAGCATAAAAACAGAGACAATAATACGATACACAGTAACACAAGACAACAAAATGGTGAAGGAGTTCACCCCTCTTGGGCTACATCTCCTAGTCCAACTTCCAATGTTGGGCCTCTTTCATTAAGTGCTCAAATCTTTTATTACATGGATTTTAGTGCTCAAAATGAAAAACAAATGTCTCCAATGGCTCCAGAACCGTTAAAAACTCCAAGTTGGGCTCTTTTTGGGCTCAATGTGGCCAAAAACTGAAGAAGTTATGCTCTAGAGAATTTTTGTTGCTAACTGCTCTACAAACTGGACTCCCTTGCTAATTGTTCTATAGATTTGCCTTTTCCAAAACTGCCAAGCTACATTTTCACCCAGGGCTGGTGATATTTGTGTGGAATTAGGTGAAAATTTTCTCTTGGTTTAAATGTATAATGCCCCCTCTAAGCGTAAAAATTAGGCCATCTGGTGTTATTCCCAAAACTCTACACTGGTCCCCATACTTACATGTTCCCATGCCCGTGGTGAGGTTATTTTAGAGTAACGTAAATTTGGGTCAAGATTAAGCCCAATCCATCGGTGCCTTTCCGCCTACAGTCTCATGGGTTGGAAGGCGACCGGGGATCAGGGCTTAGCTTTTGCCCCAAATCCCATATACCAATACATGAAACATTAAATATGGGTTGCCACCCATATTCATTAAGAAACACCCATGGTGCAATAGTAGAGTGATGCCCTGTCTTGTGCTTGGTCTCGTGTTCGATCCCTATGGATTAGTTCAGACTTAACTAAAATTTTACACCACCCCCGAGAGGCCACGTGGCTGACAACCATTGGGCCATGTGGCTCCCATTCATAGGTCCACTAAAACCGCCTATCAACCAATGAAAACTCATAAATTCTGAACCAATATGGTGAGGCCACTTGGAAGGCTACCATTGGCCTATGAAGTACAATCATCTTGACTAGCCAGCATACGGACTGCCTAGTCAGCAATCCTACATCCAACCTGCAAAATATTTAGTTGTTTAGGAAAATGATCAGAACTTGATATTAGGAGCATACGATATTGGTTTTGAGTGATTAATGTTGCATTGGATTCAAGGTGATGAGATCTAATTTTTGGCACCAATTTCAAGAAATTTTGAACACTTTTAATTTTGAGCACTTTATCGATCCACTAGATCATTCCTCCTTACATGCCGTCTGTGACCTCCACTAGATCTCACCTAAACTAGTGTTGAGATAACAAAACCAAACTGAGCTTAGATGCCTCATAATTTCTTCACCAATACCTTGAGGAATTTTCTTCTCTCCATCGTGAGGCTTTAACATGTATCTTGCCATTACCAATCAAGGGATTTCTAGGCCTTTGGGAATTTTCCTAAGACCACCTCACCCAGATCCAAAATATCCAGCAATCCAAAGCTCAAAACAGAGAAAAATTCAATCACACCATGGTTATCCGAAAATGGAAAGGCTAGGCTAAAATCCATTGTTGAAACCCAGAAAAATCCATTCCAATGATAGCAAAAGAACCAAATACCAACATGCACATACCATGCATGTCAAAACCAGCTAGGAAATCATACATGAAACCTGTTACCCACAAATATTCTCGTTGAAGCTGTTTTATCCTTTCCTTCCTTTTCTTTCATTGTCCTTCTTTGCTTTTCCTTTCCTTTCCTTCTTTTTCCTTTCCTTTCCTTCCTTTTCCTTTCCTTACTT
Source organism: Pinus albicaulis (assembly GCA_034641835.2). Classification (NCBI taxonomy): domain Eukaryota; kingdom Viridiplantae; phylum Streptophyta; class Pinopsida; order Pinales; family Pinaceae; genus Pinus; species Pinus albicaulis. Next base: position 1,642,902,251 of record CM076580.1, read on the forward strand.
GATTTATTTATCCTCTTGGTGCTTTTCTTCTCTCTGAGACTAACTCTAAAATTGAACTGACCAAAAGGTTTTGAATTGATCGTTAGAGTCGTTTTTATCATTGATGCCTCTATTTTATTCAGTTTTCCATTACTTTCCTTGATTTTCCTCCTCACATGCAACATGTGACCTTTCACCTTCCTTTTTTCCTAATTTCCATTATTTTCATAAATAATGTGCTAAAATACCATTTTACCTTTTCAAATCCTTAGCCATTACCTTTGTGGATTTCCTCTTAACCATAATAAACCAAAATGGACACTCACTCTAGGATGATTTCCCAAGATTTAGCTTGGAATAAGTGTCCCTTACTCGTGGTATTATTTTACCTTTATTAACTTTAGTACATGAACTTTTTAACCTGGGGTTGTTATAGAAGATTCATTAGATAGATGTAAGAATAAAATTCCTCAATGGTGTTATTGAGGAGGAGGTTTACATCGAGCAACCAGAAGGCTTTGAGACTTTTGATCGAGAGTCTCATGTGTGTAGACTCAATCGAGATTTTTATGTTCTCAAACAAGCACCCCATCCTTGGTACACCAGGATCGATAGTTGTCTCACCAGTTTCGGCTTCACCAAAAGTGAAGCAGATGAAAACCTATATCATATCTTGGTAGAAGGTAAATTGTTCATTATTGTCTTATATGTTGATGATTTAATTTTAATAGGTGATGAATAGTTGATCAGATCTTTCAAGGAGGGCCTTGCAAGATAATTTGAAATGAAGGACATGGGTCTCGTGCACTACTTCTTCGGCTTGGAATTATGGCAAGGCAATAGGGAATTGTTTGTCTCTTAAGGAAAGTATGAAAATGAGATACTACATATATTATGAATGGAGATTTTTAAACCCATGGAGACACCTCTAGTGACCAGCTAGAGGAAGGAGGATGCCACTTTAGGTGAAGAAGTGGATGCTACCATTTATCGCAATTAGTGGGTTCACTAATGTACCTTGTGAGCACATGACCAAATATGTGCTATGCAGACAACTAGCTAGTTAGGCCAACCAAATTATTTTGGAAGGAAGTTAAGCATGCTCATTAGTACCTCAGAGGCACTACCCAATTTTGACTATGGTACAGACAGATAGAGTGAGTGAATTTGTGTGGCTTCACAGATGCAGATTCAGTGGGGATTCCATGAGACCGAAAGAGTGCATCAAGTGGAATTTTTATTGTTGGGTCTGTAGCTATTTCCCGGTATAGAAAGAAGTAAAGATTTGTGGTGCTCATCTCAACAAAAACAGAATACACGGTTGCAAGTCAAGTAGCATGTGAGGAAATCTAGATGATAAAATTACTTGTTGGATTTTTTGGTCAGATGATGGATCCAAATGTGATCTACTATGATAATTAGATATGCATCAATCTCTATGAGAATCATGTATTTCAAGATTGATAAAATAATATAGATATATGGTATCACCATTTATGGGACTATGTGCAGAGGCATATAATGTTTCTTTAGTACATTTTGACAGAGGAAAAATATGTTGACATTTTGACAAAGGCTTTTTCAAGAGGGAAGTTCGAGTTCCACAAGTGCAGGATAGGGGTGGCTGATAATTCCTTTATTGTTGAGAGGGAGTGTTGAAAAATGCATCAATAAATTCTCAATTTGATTTTTCCTTGATAAAATTGAGAAAATTTGAATTTCCACATAAGCATACAACTTGGATGCAATTAACTTTTGTGACATAGCTCTTGTCACTCATTTAGCTCAGTAAATTCGAGTTAGAGGAGTTAGAGTTTAGTTGAGCATGTTTTATTGTTTTCTTGAGGGGTCTTGACCCATGTTTAGTGTTTATCATGCAACCAACAAACCCTCCAACTATTGGCTCTTTCAGAAATGACCTTCTTACGCAGATCAAAGTCTCACTTGAAGCAGTATGGGGGGGTGTTGGAACCAGTTTTCTTTAACCTGAGGAAGAAAATAATGAAGTGATCCTAAGCAGATCAATTGGATACTTGTATCAATCACAAAAACATGAACACAATACTTAACAACTAATATGGATTCATAGATCACTTCAGCGTAGATAAAGCATAAAAAAACTAGATACGGATCTAAGCAATGGGAAATCAGTTAAGTAGTCTTATCAACCATTAATATGCGTAAATAACCATAACACATATCCTCATGCAATGATAAATAAGCGACACAGGAACAGGGTGATCTCAACAAAACATAAACAATAGATAAATAAATCAGATCAATAACATAATAAGTTCACTAAAATATGTCCTTTATATTAATTTATGTCGTTTCAAAACATCAGACCTTCCCCTTACACATAACCCTTCCGCGCACACAACTAGCACTAGGTCTTCACTCACACAGCTACCTGGATCCTTTCTACCTAACCTAGACAAAAACCCTTTACAATGTATTACAGATACATAGAGATCATAATCAAGTTCTTCTTATATTGAGTAACTGCTTTCCTTATACTCAATCTATCTATTTATATTCTTCTAGTGTGCAAATACTATGGTCAAAAACCATGGTTTGAGGCCCACAATTTACCCTTAAGCCTATTTACATCAAAATTAGGGAGTTTGACTCGCCCCAAAGCCCCTTGACTCATTCGCACATCTCACATATACAAAAATTATACAAAATTACATCAAACACTGTGCCCTAGGGGACCCCGCTCCAACAGGCCCCCAACACAAACATGCAACTCGTCCTGAGTCATTGAGGCATCTGATCCTTTAGCTTGGATTGGAGCTCGTTGACATAATATTTCATTGGGAGCACCATTTCCACAGTTTGCGCTACAGCTTCCTGTGCTTTTTGAGCTAACTTCTCCATAGTGGGCCCTTCAGTGGCCATCTCTATGTTTCACTATGTCTAGGAAATTTCCTTCAAGGTGTCGTCCAGTGTCTGTGAAAGCTAAAGAGCCTCCTCGACCCATGGTTGGATACAGGCCTCCAATAGCTGCTATTTTCAGCACAAGTCTTCAATCTTTGTCTATATCATTCGACCCTCCCACAGATGGGTTAGGCATTGTGTAAGAACCAGGGTTGACACCACTATCTAGATCTCTTCAAACTATTGTTCCTTTGATGCAGCTCATTGCACAACTACTAAACTACCAGATCATTTTGTACAAACGTCCATACACCCATAGCTTCATCCAACAGATTGTCAAACTGTGTGACTGTAGCAGTGATACTATCTGTAGCTTTCTTCACTTCAGATTCTCTGTTAGTATGAATTCTTCGTCGAAGTGTACGAAAAAGAACCACTTTAGCTACGCATAACTAATAGCCCTAACAACAATAATGGCTGCAAAACATCTTCAGATCTGCAATTAGTAGTTAAAGTGCTGCAACAAACAGATCTATAAATGGAAAGATATTAAACAGTGAAGTAAAGGGTTTGCTCCATGCATCCAACAGACAAGACAAGAACACGATTTTTGAATGAATTTTTATATTACAGGGCACCTGGGAGGAAACAAGAAGGTGTATCCAGATCTCCTCAATGGGATGGGTTCTTTGTAGTCCTCGGCACTTCAGATCTAAGCTTTCTCTCTCTTGTAGATGTAGAAAACCCAATGTAGAAGGTAGAGCTCAATGGGAGCAAAATGGCAGAAAAATGAGACCAACTGTATAGATCCAGAGTGATCTAGTATGCAACAAAAGGTGAAGAATGAAGGGAAAACCCCTCCTATTTATAACAAAATATTGGGTCATTCTAGATCTTGGTGCATGATTAAAATAATGTTAACCAAATCTAGATCCACCTCTATGGAATATTTTATTATTATTTGTTGGAGGGAAAGGGACTTTGACTTAGGTCAAAATCCCTTGATTAGTGAAGAATAAATAAATAAATGATTTATTTATCCTTTTAAGGAAGTGGTTGAGATATAATCAAATAAATAATGATTTATTTAATTAATAGTGGTTGATTTGGTCATATTTAACAAGGAATATTATTTAAATAATTATTCCTAGAAAATAATAAGATAACTATGGGTGTATCTCATTAATTTCTTTGTTTTTAGGTTAAACATGACTGGGAATAATAATTAAATTGTGGTTTAATTAATTATTCCTTTTGGGGTTTCCTTAATTAACATAGTGAAAGCAGTTTTACTTGGGGTAAAACTGGTCTTACATGGTGTACTTGGGTCCATCTAATAATAAAAGGTGAGATGACCAAAAAATGGTGTAACAGATTGCCCCCCAGCGTGCGAGTGTCAGGAGCAAATCGTATGACCGAAGTACGTTGTAAGAACACAATCACTAGACAACAAAAGGGGATGTCAGAGAGAGAAGTGTGAGGTAGATAGTGTGCTGAAGGACTAGACCCTGAGGAGACGAGACTCGCGGGTGCAACAAGTCTCTTTTTATGAGAGGGTACCTGTGCTGAAGGCGGCGGGGGAGGCATACCTATGCCCGCCGTGACAAAGTACAAAAGAATAGTGTTTCCAGTAAACAAGGGACCGAACCATAGAGTACAGCTGGCATAAACAAAGGCCAGATAAAAATACAATGAAGAGTCTCACATACATGCTGTGCCTGGGATAACAGCCAGGACTAGTACAATAATATCTGAGTACATGAGATAAATACAACCCAAATGCCCCTGTAAATGGGGAAGGGCTCACAAAATCTGACTGATACATGCAAATCATAGAGGTGCTGCAAGTGGCTAAAGCCAACATCATCAAAATCTGGAGCGGCATCAAAGGCTGCAATGAAGAGGTCATCCGGGCATGTGGGGGGCTACCTGCAGGGCCACCCCCTCATGAGGGGTGAGACATCTCACACACGCCCGGGAATCATCAAGAGCTGCTGCTGGGTCACTGGACTGTCCAGTATACGAATCTCGATCATGCTGAAAGGAGCTGGAGAAGTAATCAAGTCAAAGGGAAGTGAGAGATCCCCCTGCCTGATCCGAGGCACCGAACAAGAGTGGAAGCTGGAACCAAGGTACACCGCCCTCTAGACCTTGCTTCTGGAATAAATGCGCTGATGTCGACAGAAGGAGGTCCGCCGTAGGTGAGGCAATAATAGACCCTCAACTAAGGCACGAGAGAAGAACAATAGAGCGACAGACAGACTGACACCAATGATGATAGTGGAAAGGGGGAGGATGGAGTGGCGAATGGACGACTTCCCTTGTTAGAGCATAAAGGGCATGAATGACATGGCAGCGACTGACACAATATCGAAAGGGATAGGGGACAGTGGGACTGAAGGTCATGATATGCGACACCAGGGAGGAACCAAGCAAAGAAGGATGGAGGGCTATAGTGGGGTGCAAAAGGACGCAGGATAGACTCCATGAATGCAATGATGACTCGACTTGGATGCTCTAAACAAGGGCGACTGTAGAGTGCTGCCACACAGTAAAGGCCCCAATGGGGGTCATAGAAACATGAGTACAAAGTGGGCACTCATGACGAAAATCAACACGAACATGGACAAGTAAGGGGGCGATGTGGTGCCCCAAGTACAAGTGTCGTAAGTGAGGAAATTCGATTTTAAGGAGTGGTGAAGTGACCCTTCGTGGAAAAAATATGTCCGGGTGAAGTATCAAATCACCAAAAACTAAGTAAAACCCATTTGAGAGCTTGGTGAGATCTATCCAGCGGGGCTGACGGTTCGTCGTACGGGGCTACGGTGTGGTTGCAGCAGTCGAAAGAAGAAACAGGGGTTCTCTTTTAATGAGGCAGTTTTCCCTCCAAAAGCATTCATTTGCTATTGTTGCTGTGGTGAATGTCGAGAGGAGAGAAGGCCCTAAATCTTGCGGCGAACGTAGCGGACAAACCGACCGTTGGAATCGAGATCTGTCAGTTGGAGGTAAGAGGCCTAACCTTGCTCTTGCATTTTGATGGATTACATTTGCAGTTTAGGGCCCAAAACCCCAAAAACAGCCCCTCCTTCATCTCTACGGCCGGGTCGCACTTTTTGGGGCAAAAAGTGCGACCCAGGACGCAGGTATTAGGGCAAAAAAGTGCGACCTGGTCCAGAAAATGGCAGAAAACTGCGACCTGGGAGATGAGGGGGGTTTGGTGCTGTTTTATGGATGGGAGTTGGGTTTTGGTGAAGTAGGAAAAATGAAAAAACAGATGCTGGCTATCTAAAAGAAAATAAAACATGCATTTCAGAGGGGAAATGCTAAGGGTAATATTTCTTAAGATAGAGTGCATTGCGAGGGTTAGGAAGGGGATGGCCTTCGAAATCCTCTAAGAGGTATGCCCCTTTGCCAAGATCCTTACGAATGATGTAAGGGCCTAGCCATAATGAGATTTTGGTGAAGTAGAAAAAATGAAAAAACAGATGCTGGCTATCCTTACAAATCCTTACAAATGATGTAAGGGCCTAGCCATAATGAGTCAAACTTCCCATGACCTAGGACATCATGGGCCTGGTCATATACTAGAACAAGGTCGCCTTCGCGAAAAGTGCGAGGTTGGGCTTTTCGGTCATACTGAGCTTTGGTGCGTTTTTTGGCCGCTTCCATGGTTTGCAAGGCAACACGGCGGTCTTCGGAGGCACGCTCAAGCATGATAAGTCATTGTTCTAGCGGTGGGGTGTCAGGGAGAAGTTCAACGGTTAGTTGTAGAGAAGGAATTTCACACTTGATTGGTAAGACAACCTCCTCTCCAAAAACGAGGTGAGGAGGGTTATGGTTGGGGGGCAGAGGTGCCCCCAAGCATGGTGTGGTCATGCCAAAATGTATCTAGAAAAATGGGAATCTAAACACATTTTAATGAGGTGGTGTGCCATTTGTTCTGGTTATGGTTATGCAGTTTGAGAAAGGAAATGGAGGATTACCAATCTCTTTTGGTACTGCATATAGGGATCAAATGGACTTTAAGTTTCCGAATTGGCATACCGGGTGTCACTATCCCAAAAGGAGGATTTGGAGATAATGAACTGATGCTCTCGTAGAAAAGCTATAGGTTGGTCAATAATAATGTCTAAGAGACTGGGTTGCTGATGTAAGATGAGGGAACGATAAGGGGTATCGTCCCGAGAGTGATCTGAAGTGATATGGGACTCTAGAGGTTCGTCTAAATGTGGAAGAATACTGGGTCTAGAGTCAACACGACCAGATACACTAGGAGAGTGGTGGAGAATGGCGTCTCGTGGTCTCTCAAATGTGGGTGCCCCCTTACCCAAACATTGGGTGTTGATGTAATGGCCACAAGGTGGATGTGGTGTCAACGCATGGGTTCGATGTAAGGGGGAATAGATAAAGTCAGGGGTGGGAATTTCTTCCATAATGTCTTCATCGTGATAGAAGATGGGGTGACTGGTGGAAGAAGAACCACCTGACATGGTGAAGTGGCCTGAATCATCATCATGAGAAGAGAGGTTCACATGCGCATCGTCACAATGGGTGACCGAAGAGTAAGTAGATAACGGATCTACCGATGTTGAGCCCAAGATGACCGCTGAAGGAAGGTCAAGCGAAACAACAGGGGAGGATTCAGATGGAACGTTCCCAAATGGTCTCATGGATGATGACAGGTACAAAATGGTGACTGAGGGCTCCGTTGGCTTAAAAGCGGGAGGCGGAATGTGAATGTCCTCTGGTCCGATCGAAGCGGCCTTGAATTGGCGGTACATGTCCAAGGAGGAACGGTACTCATCAAGGCGGGGACAGAGGTGGGTGTAATGGCCGTGAAAATCGCACAAGGCACAAGGGTGGTTTGTGCGCAAGTGTTTGAGTTTTGGGAGGGAGTCGAGGATAGTGACATGGACTTCTGGGAGATCAGGGTCGGGGAATGTCTCGTTGACCAGAAGCTTGAGGTGGGGCAATTCAGGACACATGTGAGTGGCATGACCTACGACATCACACAAAGCGCATCGAATGGCGGGCTTTGGTGGTCGTGGGAGGGTAAGGGATGCCCTAGGCCTGATCTGATGGCTGTCTCTATTTTCTTTGCTTTCTTCCGTAGAGTCACGCAACAGACAGTTGTCCCGTGAGGTGTCGAAGGTCATGGCTATGGAGGAAGCAAGGGGACCTATTGACTCGTGTCAAAGCCATAAGGCTCAGCGGACGGGGGTGGCTACCGGGGGGTCAAGGTACTGCACTCCACTGCCCAAGGCCGGGAAGGTAGGGAGAGAGAGGGTGGCCAAAGGACGGACTCCGAATATACCTCCAGAGGGGGACAAGAAGGGGGATCCGTCCAGCAGGCAAATGACTGAGGTGCTACCTGGCCCAGATGGTTAAGGCTGTGTGAACCGAGCTCTGGAGTGATAAAGAGGCTCCTGTGGGATACTACCAGAGGGGAGGCTGTGGTTGGAGGAGGTTGAACTGGCCGAGAGGAATGCGAAGAGCAGGGATGTTGAAAGGGGGAGGTTGCTGACTAGCTGACAGCAGCCGCCATTTTGTGGCTCGAGACGATTGCATCATGCAAACATTCGACAAGCCGGGGTCAGTAACAGGAGGGGGAGGAAGGTGAGGAAAAGTACCAAGCAGGGTGGAATCTTTATAGACGCCGGGGGAGACACTGGTCAAAGAATCGACGGTTTGCTTGTTGGCTACAGAAGAGATGGTCGTCTCGGAGGAGGTCTGAGACGACGGCTCATGATAAGATAGCTGGTCAATGGTGACTATCTTCCCATTATGTGGAAAATACATCTTGCGGAAAACCGCGGATGGGACAGCAGACATGGCATAGGTGTAGCTTCGCCCCAATAGAATGTTGTAGTCTAGAGGGGCGTCAATGACTTCGACGTCAACGCAAACAGTCTTACCGGCGAGGGTGATGGGACAGTTACGAAACAGGCCAATAGGCTGGGAGGCATGACCGTCCCACGCTCAAAGGGTGATCGTGGAAGGGGCCAGCTCAGGGGATCCGAGTTGCTTCCAAACCGAAGCGGACATCACACAGGTGGATGCCCCCTCATCAATTATACCCGCAAACGGCGGCGTTTCGTATTTCGACCGAGACGGGAAGGCGACCAAGGAGGAGGGGAGGGCATCCGATTGGAAAAGGCCGCAACACAATCATCCGGGTCGTCGCCAGGATCTACAAAGGCCACTGGGCAGAGTAGTAGAGCCTTTTGGGAAGGGTGCTGGATCGAGGAGTTCTGGGTGGAATGACAAAGTAGGGACTGTCAAATCATCTACTATGCTATACGACCGAGCGGCTCGACCGGAAGATTTGGCAGACACGGGTCCTAATCTTGACAAACTTCAACTTTGCTGAGGGATGCGGTGGGCCATTGGATGTCGAAAGAGGCTCTGCAGAACCTGAAGAGGGGGGCTCGGGAGCAGACTGAGCAAGAGGCTTGGGGTACTGGCGAGACCGAGTTTGAAGGTTAAGGTCGACGGTGAGAGGCGGATCAGAGTTCATCATGAGGATCTCGTAATTGGAGGAACCAGAAGGGGAAGGTGGAGTGGCCACCTGTTCGTCAGGTGGTTGGGTAGCCATGAGTCCCTGCTGTGCATCCACCTGCGCTTGAGGGGGCGGGGAGCGCTGTTGCAGGGGTTGAGAAGGCAAGGGAGGCGAAAGGGCATATGCTGGAGGAGTTGGCGCGCTAGGCTGTGGATAAGGGTAATGGTTAGGTTGGGCAACATTGAGGTAAGCAGGAGGTTGGCCAAAAGGATGAGGCATGCCGTATCCTGGATGCATGCTACCGGGAGGGGGAGAGGTGCAGGAAGTAGTGCCCCCTCCCCCAGGAAAACCATAGCTCATGTGAGGTTGAACGGATGGATGAGAGATGGGTCCAATGATACTGTTGGCGACATGAGGTGCCCCCGGTGTATGGGCATCATTGGGTGTGGGAAGATCAGGTAGGACAGTAGGATCATAACCTGTCTGAGCGTAGATCAGGTCATACTTTAACGCCATTTGGAGGGCATCTTCTTCGGTTTGAGGAAAATGGGATGCGGCATCTTTCCCGATAGGGGACAAGAGAGATCTAAGGAACCAGTCCATGTAGACACGGTCTTCGAAGGGAGGAGATTGGCATAAGCTCCGTCGTCTTCGCCATTCCTGGACATGGGTAGCAAGGCGGGTCGAAGAGGTTTGCTTGAAGGAAGTCAAAAGTTCGATACCAGTGTCATAACGAAGGGGAAGCTAGAAGTAAGATAAAAAAGCCCGGGCAAGAGTTGCAAAGGTGGTATGGGAGGAAGTGGGCTGGTCAACATACCACTTAGAAGCTTCGCCTGTAAGCGTGCGTTGGAACAGTCTAAGACGAACAGAGTCATCGATAATGGAGGTAGATAAAAACCACATGTGGAAAGATCGAACATGATTTGAAGGATCTTCTCCAGCACGACCTTCAAACTTTGGGATGTCGGAAGGGAGCTTTGTCGGCATAGCGGGCCAACTAGCGTCATGATGTATAGGGTCGTTTATCAACCGGTCCAGATCGGGGAGGCTGAGGCCTGCCAAGAAGGGGAGCACGGGTGAAGCCGAGGTAGTTCCCGTGGTGGTTCTGCTAGTAGTAGTCCCGGCATTAGGGCTGGGATTCCCGCTAGTGTTAGGCCCTGGACCAGACATAGTGGAGGTGACAGGGGGGAGAACCAGAAGGAAAAGGAGAACCCAAAGAATCTACGGGAGGATCGGCTCTGGGATTGATGGGTGTGATCTGAAAGGTGCCGACTGACCTGAGACAAGAGGGTGAAGGCTATCGTAGGTTCTGACCTGCCATTTTTGGGCTAATGATGACAGTGTGAAGAAGGAAACTGCAAGGCACAGAAGTATTTAATCAAGAAGGTCAAGGGCAGATAAGGTGTGTGTGATACTGATTTGGGTAGCTGCCTGCTGTGCTGCAAAACTGTGCTTCTTCACTTTTAGGTCATGTGTGGTGTTTACCTTAATTTTTAAACCTTTCCGTTGTCGAGAGCAAAAAAGTGTGCGCGTAGTTGAAAATAAACTTCACAGAGAAATTAATAAAATGTCAAATAATACAGCTGTCAGAAGTACTTGTGCATCTATCTAACCCAAGAAGGTGGGTCTCTCAAAACTATGCTGAAAAGAAAGGGAAAAACTATGGAAAACACACACAAAAAGAGCTCAACAGATCTAGGGTCGAAAGGGACAGGGATCTGGAGGATAAGGCTGCAGAAAGGAGGTGCAGGTCACAGCCAAGAGACAGAGGCAAGGTGGCTGGAGAAAGGAAGGAAATCAGCAAAAACCGGGAGGGGCAAGGCGGAGGCCTTCAAAGGAGGTCCAAACAAAACGACAAGAGGTGATTTGAAAGGAAAAGAGGTTGATTTCAATGGATCTGAAAGGGAGGTAACAGATCTGGAAAAGAAGGGGCTGAAGCTCTGAAACCGACGGCTGAAACAGCTAAAACTCTTCCACAAAAAGTGGAGGGTACTAAAGCCCTAAGGGACTGGGTTCCCACTTAGATGAGTAAAAACAGATCAGATCTTGGTCAAGGCGGGCTGAGACAGAGGCTGGAAAACCCTGGCAGAGGTCAAGTAAAGAGAACCTGCAGTGTACTGCGTAAAAAATGGAAAAATGCTGTGTCGCAGTGTTCTCACCCGGATTCCATGAGGTTTGTTACCAGGTGCTGTAAGTGCTCCAAAAAATGCCAGTTTTGGGCCATTGTTCCTCGCACTTCTGCTCCAAGCAGAGCCGCCATGTGATTTTTCAAAAGTTGTCAGTTTCCCGCCAAGGCCGAAATGTACACTGCGTAATAGGGCCAAACACAGCCTGGGGTTAGGAATGGTTTTTAGGCGGCAGAGAAAAAATGACATGAAAAGAGAAAAACTAAGCAGCTAAAAAAGAAGCCCTAGGGCCTGAAGTCGCTGGATATGCAGGAATATGAAAAACGACAGCGGTCGTAATTTAAAACCCGTGTGGAGTCGCCATTTGTTAGTATGAATTCTTTGTCGAAGCGTACGAAAAAGAACCACTTTAGCTACGCATAACTAATAGCCCTAACAACAATAATGGCCGCAAAACATCTTCAGATCTGCAATTAGTAGTTAAAGTGCTGCAACAAACAGATCTATAAATGGAAAGACATTAAGCAGTAAAGTAAAGAGTTTGCTCCATGCATCCAACAGACAAGACAAGAACACGATTTTTGAATGAATTTTTATATTTACAGGGCACCTGGGAGGAAACAAGAAGGTGTATCCAGATCTCCTCAATGGGATGGGTTCTTTGTAGTCCTCAGCACTTCAGATCTAAGCTTTCTCTCTCTTGTAGATGTAGAAAAACCCAATGTAGAAGGTAGAGCTCAATGGGAGCAAAATGGAAGAAATGAGACCAAGTGTATAGATCCAGAGTGATCTAATATGCAACAAAAGGTGAAGAATGAAGGGAAAAACCCTCCTATTTATAACAAAATATTGGGTCATTCTAGATCTTGGTGCATGATTAAAATAATGTTAACTTCTACTGTTGAGGAAAGGGAATTTGACTTAACAAATCCTTGATTAGGTGAAGAATAAATAAATAAAATGATTTATTTATCCTTTTAAGGAAGTGGTTGAGATATAACAAATAAATAATGATTTATTTAATTAATAAAATGGTTTGGTCATATATTTATCAAAGGGAATATTACGTAACACTAGCTCTGAAAATAATAAGATAATCATATGTATTCTCATTACTTTTGTTTTTGGGTTAACATGGATCGGGAATAATAATTAAATTGTATTAATTACTCATTCCCTTTTGGGGTTTCCTTTAATTAACATAGTGAAAGCAGCTTTACTTGGGGTAAACGAAGTCTTACATGGGTGTACTAAGTCCATCTAATAAAAGTAGATGACCAAATATTGGTGCACAAAGGATCATGGAGGAAGAACCAATTGCACTTAAATGTATCAGCCACTAGACTCACTGACTTAATCAGTATTCTTCACTCGAGATGGTTATGTGAAGAAACTTGTGCTAGTCTGTTTCATTAAGCAGGTTGTCGGGGTAACTGTTCCAACCGCCCTTTTCGTGTTAAAACTCTACTAAGTTGGATTTCATCACCAACTAGTGATTTTAGTACGGAAAGTTACTTGTTTGTGTGTGGTTTGAACTCTTAGATTTTTTAAGCGAGTGATTCAATTGTTTGTTTTTTAGAGACTTTAGGTGTTTTCATTGAAATTTTTCTTTGTTTGGCGCGGTGATTATAATTTTTCATCGGCTTACCGCCACAATCCCTGAGAATAATAAGGGAAACCCCCGACTTAATAACGTCATCTTTGGCAATAGCTCGTACTACATACAAAGAATTGTGACTGAATGTATTGAAGTTCGCTATTGTGATACATCAATTAATAAATTACAAATGTATTTATTCCAGAACCGATTAGCTTTCTCGTTAACAAAATATTCTACTGGAGAATTATCTCACGAACCTGAAATCTCTGAGCCTGAAACTGAATCTTCTGTGTTAGAAACATCTTCAGGATTTATCTCACCAACTTCTAGCGATCCAGGTTCACCAAGGGTTAGAAATATCATTACTGAAAATCTTCCTTCTGGACTAATTTCTATAGAAGAACTTACTAATCCAAACGAAGACATATCTCTTCCCAACTCCCCTCAATCGTTAAATCTTAGGGAGCGTGAATCTATTTTCTACAGCCCTATTCGAACTAATCCCTGGTATCTTTCTTTAACTGATTTTTTAGAGAATCCGGGTCTTGCTTTTTATCCACCTCGAGTTCCTTTTCATCCTACACCCAGAGGTTATTATCCGTCATCTATTATGGCCGGAGAGTCGTCCATGTTTTCGCAAACGCCTGAATCTTTTTTACATGGTGGTCCTTCTGTTCCTGCGGGATATCAGTCTTTGTCTGGTACTTTCTCGGGAGCAACTCGTCAACCTATCGAAAATGTGTTATCATCTGGTCTTGGTGGACTTAAAATTGAAACGTCGGACGCAGAGCAAGTTTATATGATGTCTGGTAACATTCCTAATCCTCAAGCCTGCTGCGCCTCGCTCTTCTGGGTCAACCCTGTGGAACCTGCCATCACTCGGGGGCAACCTCAGGGTGGTCAATTACCGCCTGGAGGGCAACCCCAAGGTAGTCAGTTACCACCCGGGGCTCAACCTCAAGGTAGCTTTTTCCCAGGACAAACTGTGGATCAATATTATTTTGGGGGGCAACCCCAAGGACAGTACATACCTCAGGGTTATCAACCTCAAGGACAGTACATTCCCCAAGGTCAACCCCAAACTCAATATGCTCCTCAGGGTCCTCAACAACCCCAACTTCAGTACGTGCCTCAAGGTTATCAACCTCAAGGGCAGTACCCTATGCAAGGTTACCAACAGCCTTCTGGTCAACCATCTGTTCAAGGAGCCTGAACTTTACCCTGTCATCAACCTGCACGTTCAACCGTGATTATCCCTGCTCAACTCCTCACGGACAAACACTCCTAATGATGGTGCGGAACTGGCCCAATATCAAATAAATTAGAGGCCTATCAATAAAAAGCATCTTATCAACTCACAACTATTGGTTTCTGGTTCAACTCAGCAACCTGGTCAGCCAGCTATTCAAACTCCTGCACCTAGTTCAGTTCAGCAGGCTGGGCCTAGTACACCTCAGACTCCGCCCCAAACTGCTGCAACTGCCGCAACGTCTGTTCAACCTGTTACACCTATTTATGGAGTGTCTGTAGCCCCGAGTTCGGCTATCCATGTATCCGGGCAAATCCCTCAAGTCTCTGTACCTCAGTCAGGGCCTACAGCTCAGACTACAGTTCAGATGCCTGCAGGACAAGCCGGTACAAGTACAGTTGTTACGAGTCAACCTCAATTTACTTATCAACCGTATCAAGGACAGCCGCAATACGGTCCCTATGTTCAGAATCCAAGCTATCAGCCATACCCTGGTTATACTTATCAACAACCTCAGTATGGTCCGATTCATCCTGGTTATCCGGGAGGTTATACAATACCCAATGCTAATCCGATACCTAGTTATCCTGGGTATCCGCCTCCTGGATCTGCTTTGGCTTCTCAAGGTTTTCGTGACCCTAACCGTCAGTTACCGTTCATCGCAACTTTGGACTTACCAGATTTGACGCGCCTTACTAATGATCCTATTTTCTATTATCAGAACTGGCCGTCAATGCCTCATAAGTTGCCCAGTGACATACCAAAATTTGAAGGCAAGTCAGGAGAGGATCCATCAAATCATGTGATGACTTATCACCTTTGGTGTGCGTCTAATTCTATTATTGATGATTCGATTCGCTTACGTCTTTTCCAAAGGACACTCATAGGTCTTGCAGCCAAATGGTACATTGAGTTGCCACGAGGCTCGTTTCATAATTTCAGTCAGTTAGCAACATCTTTCTTAACTCATTTCCAGTTGCCTGTCAGATACGAAAATGGCACAGAATTATTAACTTCACTAAAACAATCTACGTCCACGTATATTTCTGATCATATTCATGAGTGGCGACGTAGACGACGTTTGGTGAAGGTTTATATTCCGAATCAAATTTTGGCAGAGTGGTTTGTAAAATCATTACTGCCCAAGATCACTGAAGATGTAGCTAAGGCTGGTGTTGTTACTGAAGAGCAAGTAATTGCTCAGGCTCAGTACCTAGACCTTGTCTATACGCAGTCAGGTACTTTACATGAAAAAATCCCCGATTTACCCAAACAAGGTCAAATAGCTGCTCCTCCTTCAGGGTCTCATGCCGCTGACGGTATGATTGGTACAGTTAGTTCCAAAAGTAAGAAGAAATCCTCAAATAATTCTTCTCCAATCATAACTTTACCTGATTCCCCGAAGGGAGAATCCTCTCAAGAAGTTTCTGCCGATATTCATGTCGTTGAAACATCTACGGCAAAATCAAAATCCGGTGGTAAAAAGAAGGGGAGGAATAAAAACAAGAAAAATTCGAAAGAGAAAACAGATAGAGAAATGTAAACCTCGCTATCCTTGCTTCATTTGTGAACAAGATAACTTCACGAAAGAATGCCCATATCGAGAAGAGGTTACGAAACTCATTAAAGGATCGCAACAACCTGCTGTCTTGAAGGATTCTTTTCCAGTTCAAGATAGTAAGATGATTGGTTCTTCCTCGACCACTTTAGAAGAGCCTATTATGATGATGTCTCATGTAAGGGTTGCGACGCGATCGCAAGATTACGGTTCTAAGAATCCCGTTGATGGCGGAGAAGGAGAGTCTTCCAATGCCAACGCATCAAATACAACTCCTCTTGTTTCCGGTCTGCTACAGATCGAGAAACAAAATCCAGACTTGATAATCAAGCTGCCTGCTAAAGGTGTTCTTCGTAAATCAGCTTTCAATCCACATGCGAGAGCTGCTCAGAATTACAACATTGTTGAAGATTTAGCTGTTTCTCCTTCAGCAATGTCGGCTTTGGAAGTGCTGCAATCGTGTCCAGCACAGCGTAAATTATTACTGTCTGCTATAGGAGCTATTGATGTTCAGGATTCTAACCTTATAATTTTCGATTTAGAAAATAGTACACCACATCTTCCTCACCAAATGGCTTTCCAGATTCCAGTGTTAGTCAGAAACAGACCTATTTTTCGGACTGTGATTGATGAGGGAGCTTCAACGTGTATTATGTCGCTTCAGTGTTGGAAATCTCTTGGTTCTCCTACACTTAACCAATCTCCGACGACTCTAAAAGCTTTTGATGGTCGAGGTTTTCAACCTTATGGTATTTTGCAGGATTTACCCATAGGGGTTGAAGGAAAAATTGTTAATCTAGATGTGGAAGTGGTTGATGCCCCTCTAGATTACAACCTTCTACTGGGTCGTAATTGGTCTTATGCTATGACTGCTGTTGTCTCTTCGGTCTTTCGACTTATAAAATTTCCATATCAAGGAAGGATCGTGACAATAGATCAGTTAACTTATTTTTCGTCAGACCCAGCCTCTACAGAAACAATCCAGCATGTTGGTAAAACGACTATCGCTTATAAGGATGTTGGAGTAGGTTTGGTTAAAGATTCTGGTTTGCTAGGAACTTTTTCCTTTCCTCCTCCTAACGTATCGTCTTCTACTGCAACTATTCATATGATTTCGTCAGACATAGTTATGTCTGATGATCCTTGGATTCTACCTTCAGAATCCGAGATCGACTCATTTGATGGCGCGATGCCTTTGAGTCCATTTGAAATTGTGTACCAGAATGTACAGTCTTTTTCCAACCCCGTTTCAACCAAAATCGATCCAATGAATGGGATCCAAGAGGAATCGCTTTCTATTTCTAGTTCAGACGCAACGACATTTCCTGAAATTGTTCATACAGATGAGTAAATTCGTGAGTTTTTGTCTGTTGATGATTTACCATGGGAAGATCTCCATCATAGGTCTTCATTCTTACCTGAATTAGATCATTTTGAAAATGATTTCGCTTCAATTTTTACTGCTGAATATGCCAAGGAACCTCAGAATCCATTGAAAAATCCTGAGTCTGAGTTAAATTTGGAAAATATATCTAGAACGGTTCCAATTGACATTTCAGTAAAACCAGGAATAATTGAAAACATTCATATAGGTGCTTGTTGTACAGATGAAGAAATTCAGATTTATAAAGGGTATGCTTTTGATGACTATTTCAGTGGCTTTTTAATAGAATTTGTGAACCTTTTTGTATCATGAATTTGGAAAGTAATAAGGAACCATAACAAAACATGTGAGAATTGATATGCAAGACTTAGCCACTGATAATGGTTATTTTCTGTACAGGAAAAGGAGAAAACGAGGAATTTCCGTTCCAAAGGAAAGGACAAAGTCGAGATAACTGCTGTCCCTCTGAACGAGAACCGAATGCAAACAAGGCTAAATAGATTACAGCAAATCGGCTCGGAAAAGAAGGAGAAGACACCAGCTCGGCGCCAAAGAAAGGAAAGGATGAAGAATTAACAGTTTGGCGAATCCCTCAGGATCTTCGATCCTGAGGGATCGCTGCTTTATTTATCATGTTACTTGGACATCTCCGCCATCACCTTTATATAAAGGGACAACACTGTTAGCTTGATAGATAGGATACGCTTTTATGTAATTTTCTGTAAAACATCAACTTTGATTATTGAGTCTCGTTGAGAACTGGTTCAATGTATTTTTGACCGATGCATTAATAAAAGCTTGGTGATTATTTCATCTCTGCGTCTGGATTAACTTAAAGCGGTGTATCCTTGGAGGCTAAGGGCCCGGCCCCGAAGGACACTTGCTTCTGTACCATTACGACTTGACTTTTGTGTGGTTTGTTTATCATTGTTATTTGGTAATTTGATATGCTTTATAAGTTCATATTACATGCTTTGTTAAAGATTGAATCATTGAGGTTTTTTACAGATAGAATCGTGTGTTGACTCCGCATCAAGTTATTAATCCTTTCAAGAGTTAATTGCATGTTCTTACTGTTTTGTTACAGAGCTGTTATACTAAACGTTCGTGTTGTGCGCGTTTCTGATTTATCAGTACTGTTCCATAATTCATTAATAGTTATTGCTGTTCCATTAGTGTGATTTGTGTGAATTGCTTTTAGAGTGAAAGAATGTTATTTGATTGCAAAGAATGCATTTGAGTTAATAGATTAAGTTTGGTTACAACCTGCGGGACTTAGTTATTCAATTGCTGTTCCATTTTAGACTTGCTGTTCTATTTCAGAATTGTTGTTCAATCCTTTATTTGCTTTGCTATTCCAT